>JAQFYT010001162.1:0-18089 GCA_034694925.1 Ceratophysella denticulata
TGACAAGAAAATTCAATCCTTCAAGCAATGTGTTTCGAATATTCTTATTGCTCGTCGTAATGACTAATTTTAGAACCAATGATCATAACCATATTCTATCAAAACTTGTCATTGCAATTCTAATTTAAAATTAATTTATGAATTTAAAAAAATACAGTCCGTAATTTAACAAATATTGACCATTTACTAAAAATGCACCGGCAGAAATAGATAAAAATAATTCCACATACATATGTACTTTAGGTATGTGTCAACCCGGAAGTACAAGTTGTATTACGGAATTCAGCCGTAGATGGCGTGGCGATTATATTTTCATTTGAACTGGAAAATTCACGTCAGAGAAAGGGGTACGATTCCAATTTGGGATCCTGGCCCTTTTCACCGATGCTACAATATCCTATGCTTTGAGTTGAGTACCCCTAAAATTATTATACCGTAAACTGAGTGTACTCTACTCGTTCCCTTCGGAGTTCCGATTTAAAAAACATTCTCTTTCGGTTATCCTTCAGGGTTTTAAGACCATGCAAAGGCCAGTTTTTATTATTATTCTAAAACCAACTCCCATTTTCCATCGTCTACAGGATCTTATGCTAAGCACGTTTGAGATTGAGACTTGTATTGAAATTCCGAGGCATGTCGGTGTCAATGACAAGTCCTATGGCGATTTTAGATAATCCTATTGAAGAGATAGAGCGGTGTGAACCAGAGAATGAAGGTGTGCTTAGAAAACCCGTCTTTTTCCCGTGCGGATCATGGGACATTCCAAAGTCGGCATTGACTATTATTGAAGTTTCTTCGTATTGGATGAAGCTAATGAAAGTGGATTGTTCCTCCTGAGCCTCTCCTTCTTCGTCCTTTTGATTTGGGCTCTGGGCCAATTCCTGGCATCACTACAGCTATTGTTCCTTTCAAAGGCTAAGCTTCTGGGCATCATTATCGTTAATCCCATTGTTCGCAACTCCATACTTGTGCTGGGGCATGTAATTATGATGATTGTGTTTTCCCTTCAGGAGCAATCCCTAGTCAAGCCCGGAATTCAAATTCAAAGAGAACCCTGGTTGTCTCAAAGAAGATCCCGAAGAAACGGAGAGAGCGATGACTATACACCTGTGGTGACAGATCACATGGACCTGTCTTGGCTCAACGGCTCTTTGATTCCCAACGTACTACCGGTTACTCAAGCTCAAAGCATCTCCTGGAGATAAAGGAGACTCTGAAGACCAAGGCGGCCAAGCCTCATTGCTTGTTGTCCGGTTCTACATCATTTGGTCTTTGGTCATTTCAACTTTGAACCAGGCAATAAATAAACAAATCTGTTTATGAAAACGTATCTGGTCCAGGCTAAAGGACAACAGCGACATGGTCAAAATTGTAACTTTTACTTCCAAACGGGTACTTGCTTAACTTTGACCTTCAAGGAAAATAAGCCATACACAAAAAAAATTGTCTATTGCAACAACTTTTCTCTACAGCAACTGATTTCGATTAAACCGAGCTCATATCGACGAAACCGACGAGTACCAAATGACGCTCTGCCGGTTGGCCTTGGAAGGAGAAAAAGATGCAGGCTCTTGAGCCGGTGGGCACTTGGTCTTCGGTGTAATTTTTTATTGAGAAGTTGATGAGAACACAAAGCCGGCGGAGGAAGAAGAGCTTGGCCAGCATCTCTCGGCCTTTTTTTGTGTAAGTACTTGGCTCTTCTTCTCAGGTCAATGAGTCTTTGATGGGAGACTCAAGGTGAAGGAGGAAGAAGAGGCTCCTTTCGGGAATCAGACATTGTCTGGAGCAGGACCATCAAATGAACATACTGGGCAAGAAGAAGGCTCAACCCTTTAACTTACACTCTCATCATCATCATCCAAAAAAACTCCTTTTTTGCCCCAGCCCACAAACCATCCATCCATCCACCTCCAAACTGGGAAAAGAAATCAGAAACTGGAAATGGAAACCAGAAACTTCCAAACAACAACGGTGGGAAACAGCATTTCAAAATCTTCAAACTCCTCCTAAGTCGTGATGTGAATTCCTTGTTTTTCCATTCAAAGTGAAACTGCCAAGAATTCTGAGCAAGCTGATTTCCTTCAGACGTGAATCATTGAATACTCGTTACATTATGTTTTGTTTTTTATTAAATGAGCGTTTCAATTCTCAATATTAAGGAACAGAACTGCGACCAAGAAATGTAGGATTTCTTTTAAAAATTAGCTATGGAAATTCCGTTTGCGGCAAGTAAATAACAGATTATTTTTTAAAAAGCACACCCGAAAATTGTAGCCATCACTATCAGCGAATGAACTAAATTCACCTAAAATTTCAAACTGGTAATGCAAAATAGAAAACTCAGAAACGTGGCTGAGTAATAGCAAATGCTATTCAAAATCAACAGGAGGGCAATTTTTAGAAATTATGTTGCCGAATAGACACTACTCTCGTGTACATGTAACTTTTTAGACAGACATCAAATGGGAAATTTACTCAGGGCTTGTGAGGCGCATTCATCATCACAATTTTTGCCTTCAGGAAGGAGCCATTAATTTTTTTATCCATCCTTAAACCGCACGTGTCATTAATCATACATGAGGAGATGCGTTGAATAAAAAAATCTACCGAAGATGAGTCTTTGAAAATGATTCAATCGCCTCCGCTTCATTAAACCTCCTCTATACCTTTACATTACAGCTTAAGATTCAGAGAAGCTGAGTTGGGCATCTGAAAATCTGAGCAAGAGGACTTTTGCTATTCAATTTCAGCCATTAGCAACATTTTACATACTCGAGCTAAGTGCGTAACTTCTGAGTCGGCTATTGTGTGCGGAGGCGAACAAGCCGAGATTCTTAAAGTGTTTAAAGACGCCTACACGGCATTACAAGAAAATTCACTATATTCTTCAATTCCATCAAAACTTTGATAGAGGCATATAGGGATGAATAATATTATTGCATTGCATAACAATTGCTCATGTTGAAGTATGGGACATTATAAGAATGAACTTGTATCAACACACTTGTGAAATCCAAACAGGTATCACGTCGTGTCTCCGTACCATTCTCACGTGTAATATTTCGTGGTCATCACTGTCAGTTGAGGTCAAGCACACTTGACTTCGTCTCGACTGTAAGTCATATGCAGAAATCTCATACCACGCGGAGCGAGATTCTCAGGTTTCAAAGCTACAAATATGCTTGTAGGGTTTCAGGTGGACGCAGGCATGGTCTTATCTGTAACTGAATAAATCACTCAATATGGCAGGAAATACTGGACAAAAAGATGTTTGCGTGATTCACATGACATGGTATGGTTCGCAATGGAGTACATTATAGAATAGAGATCCATTTAATTAATCCCGAGTATGCGGTGGGTTTGAATGTGTAAAGACATGAATAGAACTAATTCAGTGGTCTCCAACCCTTGTTTGTTGTGTGGTTTGGAACAGAAGCCTATTATGCGAGACAATGCCTTGGCAGTGTGCTTGATCTCCTGTGGAGAATCTAATGTCCGGCAATACATAAGAAAACGTCGTGATCTTCTGTCCCAGAGCAGGAGACCAGTCAGTCTTTAGCAAAAGAGCTTCAACCCAAAGGACTTCATGGTTGAATAAGAACCTTTTATTACCTCATGCATTCGTAAGACGACTATGTCGTAGATAAGAATCACATCCGTTCCACACACTCCGGTCAAGGCGTCCACTTATCCCAACACGGGATTTTTATTCCTTGAGTGTGGTGCTAAGAAACTTGTTTTCTCAAGTTTTGTAATCTAAACAGGCGGATGAAGATTGTGAATTTATGACTGTGGAGTGTACGGGAGAGAGATAGACGACATAGATTAGGCCACGGACTTTTGTTCGGAGTTAGGGTAGAAAAAGGTGGGAATACATAGTAAACTTCATAATAAACTTGGCGTCCTCAGGTTTTTCTTTCGTCTTGCTCTCGCCTGATTGCTCTCAAATAAAAGCCGTAAAACCGCAATTTAGAGAGATACAATGGAAAATGCTAAGTAAAAGTTTTGACAAGAAAATTAAGTTCCTTCAACAAGTAGAAAATCCTTGCTTGGGTGGGCGTGCCACGTGGAACTAGTGGGCAGTAAAACCAGAGCCTCGACCCCTCACACGCCTTTCATTTGAAACCAAATAATGGAAATCTAGTCTAACCCTCTACGTACGACTCAAGTCAACCTCTTACTTGATGAAAAGAGGTCATTAATACAAGACATTAGGTCCCAAGTATCAATTTACATTAATTCCAACTCTTAGTATTTGCATAATTGTTATCGGAACCGTAAGCGGATGCCAAGAACTCGGTTGGAAAATCCATTGTGCTCTCTCGAATCTCTCAACTCCAACAGAGTACAATTTAATTAGAATGCAGTCAAATCTCAAATACATTTTACAGAATTCTCTAAAAGTGTTGTTTTGATTTGACGCTATGTATCTCTGAGTCAAAGTGAGGTGAAAACAAATCAAGAGCGTGCGCCTAAGCTCAAATGCAGTTTAATTACGAAACGATCCTAGGGCGTAGCTTACTGAATTTCAGGTAGAAGATTTTATAGGAAAAGCTAAATGACAGCTGGAGATTAGAAGTGAATTAATGCATCATGACATGGCATCAAGCTATTGAAATCCTAAATCCCAAATCACTTCTAATTATGGTAGAGTCAGAGCCTAGCCGCAGCCGACACGGAAAAGGGTAACTTGGAGCAGTGCGTCAGTAGCGGATCTTACGGTGACTTCGGGTTCATAAAAGATTGGAGATGAACGCGAGAGGTGGCGGAAGAGTCGTCTCAATCCGAAACACGACTTTCTATTTATAGATCCCTCAGATCCAACCAAGAAGCCTGGTGTGCATAAGGGCACGGGGTTTTTACTCTTACGTGAGTTCAACGTTTGTCCAAGAGAAATTCGGAGTTTGCATGACGCCAAAGCCCAGCCCTTTTGGAATTAGAGGCTCAGAGGCTAATGAAACTTCCGACACGAGACAGATTGAGAAGTACAGAGCAGGGAAAGCGGAAAACAACTTCCAGTCTCTGTCCAGTTCCATGTAAATATTCCAGATGTATTGATAAAAAATCGTGTACGCTGTCTGCCAGCGCCAGCATGCCTTGTTTTCTTTTCATCGAAGTTTTGATCCATGTACCATGTACATTTTTTATGCTTCTGCAAAGTAATTAGAAGCCAAGCCAGAGTGAGAATTTCCTGCTTGAGTTTGGAGGAGGTAAAAAGTAAATAGTAGACTATTGCAGAAGTGCGGTGACGGCGGACAGATGCTTCACTACCTACTACTTTTCCTCATACGCAAATGTTTGTTTTATCTGGCTTTATCTATGTAATCCTATTATTTGGCTTCCATTTCAAACCAACTCTTCTAGTGTTTCCAGAGGGGTGTGGGTTTCGTGTAATTAAATGGGCGTGTCGTTTACTATGCTCTATAAGGGCAAATTTTGCCCCATGCTGGTTATTTTCCTGATTCAAGTTTCCTGTGTTTCATCTGAATGAATTGAAACCACATAAGACAAGATCTAAATTCATGCAAACGTTTATGAAACTTCCGCAATAGGGAAATGACGTGCACCAAGATTTCTACTGGAAATATTGAATTTTTATATTAAATTAAATGCATAAGGCACGCGGTGCGGACAGCCAAATTCGTGGTCTACTCGCTCCTGAAAACCAGTTATAAATGTAAATGTAATGTACTAGTCGTGAAGAATAGGAATGGCCTCCAGGTGTTCATTGATTTTCAATTTAAGTGGAAGTCGAAATAAACGGGTAGGCCGTGCACGCTGTTGGGCTCCGTGAGGCAAGGGAAAATGTGATCAAATAATTTACACTCTCAACGTAACAGAAAACATGACAACGACGTGCGAAGTGCACTTTACTTCTCCTCTGATCGAAAATCAAAATATTACATATTGATTCGCTCTTCGGCAAATACATAAAAATGGTATTTGTCTGCCAAGCCAATCCGAATTTCCCTATTCCTTTCACGCTGAAGCTGTAGCTAGCATGTCTGACTCTTTCCTGGCTTCCCGAAAGTCGTGATTAGTATGCATTATTCAGCATCATAAGTTTTGTCAGATTTTTTTTAGTTTAAAGTTATGTACTTTATGCTGCAGAATAGGGAATAGGACACGGGACACATGTGGTTTTTTATTCATTTTTATTTTGTTTGAGTAGAGTCTCTTCCCCGCGGCGCCGGATCGTTATTTGACATTCCATAAATACAAGGAGACTAAGTTAAAATGTCATTGGCTCAATAATTTCAGATTTTAGAAACTCGATGCAATTCAATTAACCCTCCTCCAGCATTACTCCAAATTTATCAGAATTCAGATTGCTTGGTTGGATAAAAGCGGAACCAGAGCAGAATCCCATCAAAGCCTGGGTATTGTTCCGAACCGCCGTGAAACCATAGGATAGGGACATCCAGATCTTTCCATCCACATCCACCCTCCATGCATATACTCCCAAAGCAATTTCCATGACTCAGACTATTTCGTTTCTAGGGAATCGAAGGAAGAACGTCTTTCAATTTTCAACCAATAACGCCAGGATGATGTCCGATAGAGATAAATTCGGAGAGAGAGGCAGGCAGAGGCAGGAGGAGAAGGGAAGCTTGGGAACGAAATAGACTTTCTTTTATGGGGAAAAAGTGGTTCAGGAGAAATTCACATTAGGATAAGACTAGGGGCCTCGGAATAGAATTGGAATCTGCTTGAGCTCTTCTTCTTCTTTTTTGGGGCGAAGGAAAGAAGGGAAAGGAAGGTGCGGTTCCCCTGGAGTCAGAGGTATAAAAGAAAACGGGCCGTAAAGCCCTTTTTTCCATTCCATGTATGGAGAGGAAAAAATATTACAGTTGACGGTGGAGAAGAGATATCGTAAATCGCTTCCCGCAGAGGCAGTAAGGAAGAGAGCCAGCAGGACCGTCAGTGCAAATTCAGAGAGCAAATCCGCCGTCTACTCGAAACATGGATTCATCTTCTCAGCATTTCCAAAAATCTTGTGGAGAATTGCATATTGGAGAAGACGGGGCTCCTGAAGCACTTCCGAGTAAGTGTACGTGTACATGGAGAGTATGTACTAGATAGACGAAAATCTGGAGAGGCATGGGAGGGCGAAGAGGCAGGGCCAGAGGTAGTTCTCTACCTTCTCAAGTGGAAATGGAAAGATCAAACTGAATAACCCAGGCACTTTAGGGACACATACATCTGTAGATGTACAAAGGGAAGAAGTACGGAGCCGGGTTCCGTGCTCAACAATATGCTTTTTTTTTCCTCCTTCACCCAAGAAAACCTCGCTCTAATATGTACATATATGATGCAATATCCTGCTGGGCCCGTCGAGGAAGAAAGTAGAGTTGACTTGACTCTCCTTCATTTTATGTCTTGTCATATTCCAGACGCAACCCCCAAAAAACGCCATGCGGAGAAAGTGGAGAAGGGAAAGGGAAATACTAACTCTTTTATGTATTCACAGATACTTCAGTCGAGGCAGAAGGCACAAAGCACAGCGAGCAGAGCCCCAGCTAGCACCAGCGCCAACCAAAAAAAAACGTATCTACACCCAATGCCAATCCTCATAAATACTCAAGCCCGTGTGTAGGTACAAGACGAGATATTAGTATTGAACAGGACTCAGAAAGAAACCTATAAATCATTATCATGTAGCCTGGAAGGCTGAATGTCTCAATTTCCCTTCCTTCCAAATAATGAGCTCTCTTGATTCCCCATCTTCAATTCCCAAGAATTTACAGCGGGTTTCAATATTTTCTTCTCTAATAATAAAGGTAGAGTACGAGTAGCTTAATAATGGCCTTAGACTAGGCTATAAATTGAACATCGAAAAATAAGCCCAGGCTTAAGTAACCCTATCTCAAGGAGCCAGAGAAGTTGAGATTGGTTCCGGGTCTTGCCTTTCTTCCTTTTAGAAAAAAAAAACGTCATGCTAGCTTAAGGTGCGGAATCTGGAGTGAGTCTTAGAAAATCCTCCACCTAATTCTGATCCTAATTTGAGATGACTTGACTTCACAACTTATTTTCCATTGGAAGTGTCATCTGATTAACTTTGCAGAGACCCAAGGGTTCTATTTAGACATCCCTCCAACTTATAATAGAGCTTCAATGCAAACTGACTCTACATACGTGTTCCTATATGCCGTGAAAGGGGAAAATTCAGATTCACATCCAAGTCAACGGATACATGTTAGTTGTAGCGAAAAAAGGAGCATTTTTATGGATGCATTTTTTACATTTTATGTCTGAGTTTATCGGGGTGTGTTAAGCAGGCCTTAAAAATTCAATATTCCAGAATGATAATTACCCTGTCCGCACACAAGGACCGGATTATGCACACTTTGTGAATAACCTTGCAATTGGCTTCCTATGATAAATTGGAGCACTTCTTTGTGCTCTGAACCCAACATACTACGATGGATGTACCAGAAGGCAAGGCACTAACCGCTAAAGTTGCAACTTGCATTATTTCTGCTTCCGACAACGAACTATAGTCCTGGACAATGTAAATGTATGTAAAAAAGGATGACAACACATAAGTTCTATTCTGTTCATCTGTCTAATGACACTACTGGGTTAACCCAACGCTCATAATATTCCTGAACCAACAACTGCAAAAAACATGTTCCCAAATGTCTTTCTGCTTGTGTACAAACTGTGAATTTTCCTGGACTGAATAGCGGACTGGTGTGAATAGTGTGTGCGGAAGAAGGGTTGTTGGTCATATAAATGAAGAATCAAAGGGTTATGTGTGTGAACGAGTACTTCCGTGTATCCTTTTCTGTTTAGCGGTGTCAACCTGATTTATTACAAGAGTCCTCTCATTTTAATTCGAGTAGCTATCTCTTCCACGCTCCTCTGCCTTTCCATCAAGGACTCCAAAACGGTTACTTCCTACATATATGCCAAATGCACCTTTTCCATATCCATTACGTCGACTACCTGACCTGACCCAAGCATCCCCGAGCCCGAGCCCTGAAACAACCTTACCCAGAACTAAATAAACCCTCAAGTGTATTTAGTTTAAACCCGAATCAAGTACTCCTCGATCAGGGTATGGAACAGCTTAACAGGTACATGTTTTTTATGATTATCAAGTATTTCGTATTGGGAATTTCTTTTGAGCACGAAATGAAAAGAAGTAACCCGACCACTGTATACTTTATGTACTGTATACATAAATATTGGATCCGAACTCCAAACCACACTTTTAAGCGAGAAGCATTTATTTACCTGCATTCCGGAATCAACGCTCGGCTGGATCGGTGCCTCTTCGCAAGCATTAGTGGTACCCTAACGCTTACTCACCTCACCTGTTGTAGATTGTAGCAGCATTGTAGGAGGATAGCGGCGGCAGCAAGTGAAAGTTATTTACACGAAATATTAACAATATGTAGCTAGCTAAAGTCAGTATCGTGATCTTTTTTTAAAAAGCAGTGATAATACAACTTCAAGCATAGAATGAAGAAGTGCTCCAGGCAGGGCTTATCCAAGAAGAACTTGTTTGAATGTTGTGGAAACTTAAGTGAAGTGTATGGCGGAACCCGTCGTGGTCTTGATGATTTGTTATGAGCGTGACATTTACGTTAACCTACCTGAAGTGAAGACCCCAGCGGGGAATAAGCCACACGTACAAGGAAAACCCGAGTGCTGGAAAAGTCTTCTACGTCAGTGATACACAGGAGAAACCCGAATCTGAAATAAAGTAGATTACAGTTCCCAGTTATTAAATAAACCAATTTGAACAGTCAACCTACCAGAAAAAGTAGCGTGCTGTGTCTTATGGAATTAGATTTCAGGTTTGCTATTCCTATTAATTCAGGGGCATATTCCCAAACTACACTCAACTTTTGCCCTGATTTACTTGGAATTGAACTACCTACTGCGAGTTCTCGGTACATAACTCAATACTCATCTGCATGCAGTGTATTTTATTAATCGTTTGTCAACTAAATAGTGCTTGTGATAAGAGTCTGTGTGCGTTGGCATTGAATTTTAAATAAATATGAAGAAATTGCCAGCTCATTACAAAGAGATCATTAGTCATTACTGTCATTAGAGTGTCGCGGTAGGGCGGTAGGGAAAGTGTCAAGTCGTAATTCCTTGTTTTCTTCATATTAGGCCAGAGCCCGGGCCTTAGTGGGGGTGGCTGGCAAGGAAAGAGAATGATGATGAGTGCTTAAATCCGTGGCATAAAGAACTCCGTGTGCTAACCCCGCCGTCGTCGTTGGGCGATGGCTTAAGACTTATTTTCTCCGTGCCAGAAAAGAATAACAAGGAGATAGTTTCACGGGGTTCCGGAACCCGACTTTCGTTCTAGGTTCTAGACGCAATGTACTTTGTACTATGGACTATGTCGTAGGGAGTTCCGCATGAGGCGCCTCTCTCGGAGCATTACCTAAGATTACTTGGGGAAGCGGGGTTTGAGGCGTGTGCATGATTTACGACCAGAGCACTCAACTCAAGGGATGGATTGATATTCTCCTGCATTAAAGTAATTTCCATACTCGACAACAGGAGAGCTCCGCATTTTCTATTTTTTTTTCTCTCCCACTGGCCCAACAACCAAGCAAGCCTTCAAAGACTTACTTGCTGTTCCTGGGTTCCAGCTTCCAACACCAAAGAATATTACATGCAATTTCCTTCTTTTCTTTTCCTTCATACGATTTGGAGCGGAGCTAAGCTCCTTCCAGGAAGCAACACAATATCCAGATGCTGGAAGACTGACGCGTCTTCCAACAGCCCTTCCCTCTGCCCCTCCTGCTCCAAACAACTTGACACTCACAAAAATCCAATCTAATCTTCCATACTTTTCATACAATTTCACTAACATTTTCTATTATATTTATTATACTTTCCTCCAAACTCCAAACATGAACTCTCTCCGCGTCTGGCTGCCTCTCTATGCCGAAATTCGGAATTCCATTTCCATGCCATGGCTTTGGCTTTCCCTACTGGACTAGAAATCTCTTGAACGTCGATCAAGAGTAATTTCATCGCCATAACTAACTCGAAATAAAAATGAACATTAATCACGGCAGTTCAGTGAAAATTAAGAAAAAAACCACTCCGACCCTTGCCTCCATATGTACATTATTGTAATCACTGCGTATCACGAATCCACTAAATCATGGACTACTATATCATCAAATTCAATCGGGGAGAACCTCGAGTTTCATCGCATTCCTTATCAAAGTACTTCCAAATAACGAGCTCCTTGGAGCAAACACAAATCGTTAATCGTGTACATTATGACGGGTCTTTAAATGCCTGCGGTAGATGAGACTAGGGAAAGAAAAGAACGAGCCCAATTGTTGAGTGTAATTGACCCCTGACCCCATTAGAACTCGGAATGGAGGCCGGAGGGAAATGTTTTTGAGGCAGGGAGCTGTTCATTGAGGGGAATTAATCACATTTACGGAGTGCGTGGAGTTAAGGAGTGGTCCGTGGGGAGTGGGAAATAAGGAGAGCAGGCAGGAGAGACAGAAAAGAGCAAATTGAGTCGAGGAGCAGAGAGGCAGACAGAAGACACTTGTTTTGAATGCCAAGCATTTCTTTAGGCTCTGAAACGGTCCAATCAATGATTTTTTAGCTCAATTCCCAATTGACTTTTAGGAGAGAACAGAAAGAAAAAGGGTGGAAAGAAACCCGAACATTTAGTGGAATGGAATGGGAGCCAGAGTTCCAGGAATCTATCACGTAGCCCCAAGTTTCGGGGAGGAGGGTGATAAGACGAATTTCAATTCCTGATCTTCTCCTCGTTCGTTCTCCGTCTCTACCTTGATGTCCTACCCCATTCCGTTCTAGCACATTAAGTTCCTTCTTGTGTGTGAGCAAAGAGAGAAGTTAGTGTGTGAGATAACGAGGCTCCAATTCCGGAGAGCACTCGACAGATAGTGGCAGTATAGGAATAGTCAAAGTTTTGGTGCCTTCAGTGGTTACCTGTTCTTCGAAGCCCTTCGTTCATTGGAAACCGAGTGAACTGAGCTCAATTGCTTTTGTGGATATTCACAAAAAAAAATCTGACTTGAGTCCGGGACAAGAAGTTTTTTCCTTTGTCATCCCGTTCACTTGAGTGGTTCTAATGGGGAGCAGGCTTTACAAATAAAAACTCCACACTGGCAATAATCTATTCCTGCTCCAAATGATCATCATGTTTTCTCAGTCGAGAAATTTCTTACAAGAAAAGCTCTTGCTTTCTCTGTTTCACACAACCGTTTCTCCGCCTCCTTCAACCGCCTCCTTAAACCCGCATGAGACCACACAGCTTGTTATTTATTAAATCTGAATTACTCCAAACACGGCAATTAAACTTTACGTCCCTCTTCAGTACATAAACCCATCATAGAACAATGTTCTTTTACGGTTTAACTCTCTGCTGAGAAAAGTGCGTCATAAAATGTGGTGAATGTAGAACTCTGAAAAGAATTGAGGTATGGAGTTCTCCGCACGAGAGAAAGTCATTACAAGTATCCATGGTAACATTTTTCAATCATATTTGGGCTTGAGTGATTTTTCATAAATTGCACAGCTCTGAGGCATAAAATCCTGTTTATTCCCTACAGCCAGCCCCGTGTGCAACTTGTTCTCCTGATTGTGAGCCTTTACTCTCATGCATGACTGACTTACTTAATGTAATGTGAATTTTCTCAAAATTCGGATGCTTTGAGACCCCTCCGCCCTCCATCTCCCTACCGTAGATGTCATTCCAATATCCAATAATACTTCTTATTCTTCCCCTTCCCCCCAGAAGCCCAAATCGAAGCCCATAAAGTGCAATAGGTAGAGAAGAAGCTCTGTTGAGCTGAACGCGGAGCAAGGAAGGAGCATGGAAGACGGAGAGACGACGTGGGAAGAAAGCCTTAGGAACCAAATGCAGGCATGGAAAACGGAAACCCCTCCTGGCACCAGGCGCACTGGAACTACGGGATTTCTGCACGAGCCGTCCATAATAGATCAAGGCTTGGGGTGACTGCTCCATGCAGGACACTCCGTACTACTGCCTTGACGGGTAGCCCTGGAATGGGAGACCAATGCAGAGCACCCGGTCCTGAACACGCCCTAACATCAGCATATTTCTTTGAACCCACCAGAAAATAAAAATTGAACGTAATAAAGAATTCAGAGCGGGGAGGGTTTGAGTCAGCTTCCTCCATTATTCCTCAAAAATGGGAAAATAAAAACTATGTTTCTCAAATAATCATTTCCCTCCTAGTTCCATAATGCAAACATACACGTAATCCAAATTAGTTTTAATGCATTAATTATACCACGATTCAGGGCTTCTTTAATAGCTCTAACCACCTCATAACAGGATTAACTGTCTAATAGCATTAGACACGGAAATGTATTCTCTCTCCCTGCATTCACTATGGAACAGACTAGACTCGAAGACGAAAAAACTAATGAACTGGAAAGGAACTTGGGAGAAAAAACTTCGACTGAAACTATTGTTTGTAATTTAACCTCATCTCTGATCTCGTTAGGCTCATCCCATTAGGTGGTCTGGTCTGGGTTTTATTTTTTGATTTAGCTTGGTTTGGATGGATTCTCTAATCTTAAGTTTAAGTAATATTTCTTGTTGAGCTTCACAATATTAAATTAATGTATTGATTTTCCATATTAATATATTAAACAGTTTAATTGGAACTACTTAATAGATATTTCCATGCGCCCAGTGTCGAAGAACGTCAGATGGACTTCTGGATATGTATATGTTTTTAAATAATAATTTTATGCCAGCCCGTATGATACTAACTGTCAATATATTCCGCATCGAGCCTTCTAGAATTACATTCATACTGTGCACACCATAATAGGGGCCCGGTAGGTAGGAAAGCAAAAATTGAGCTAATGCAAAAAAAAAGTTATATTATGCCAGGAAAGGAAGGAACATCAAACATTATTTCAGTCTATGGATTCTGTCTTTTATTTGTTAGGATTCACTCCATGGGAGGACGTTTTTCCCTGTATCTATTTCTGTGTCTGAATGATATTACAACTACCCTTTGGAATCAAAGGAATAAATGTACTTCTTTATTACTTCTGCTAATGCAAATGTAGGAACACACTACATTAGATAATGTATCCATGTACTCAACTTTTTTATGCATAACCAAAAAAAATAGAGAACCTTTCTCATCATAAATCGGATAAATTACATAGCAGACACTACCTGCCGGCCTCACATTTAATTTATACCACTCAACTTCCCACATGTCGTAGTCCAGGATAGTTTGAACAACTTTATGCCTGGAAATGTCCGCGATGTGTGAACACGGCAGATTTAAGTTTTAAACAAATATTGCTGAAAGTTGCGCTGAAAAAAATCCGCTGATTCGGCCTGGCTACAACGAAATAAATTTTCTTCCCAGTGTGAACTGGGAGCGCGGAGCTAGCGTTAGCAGGGAGTGGTAAAGAAAGGCATGTGTGTGCACATTGTAGCTAGGGGATGGATGGATGGAGGCATACATAGGACATAGGATATGTAGATGGGAAACCTCGACCATTTTTTGATCTCAGTGAAGCATGCGCCCATTATTTTTTATATGTACAGCTTTTGAGGGAGAAGAAGAATAAAAGATGAGGAAAGGGTTAGGATCAGCAGTTAGAGAGCTCAAAGGAGTCCCAGTCCGGATCTGCATACTCTCTATAATAAAATCCAATCGACCAGCCATTGTATTTATTCCAATGTGACGCGGGATCAGCAACATTGTTGGATCCATATGCAAGGCATAATATGTATCCAAGCATTGCTGGACTGGAAAGGACCTTATGGATTTTCACATGGACGGATAATATTATTATTTATCTTCTGCCCTTATTATTCATATTTCCAATACATATCCAGTCAAACCTTTTACCAGCTTGGGTGTATTCCATGCCACTGCTTTCCAATCAACCTTCGCAACCAGTTAGTATTACTAGAATTAGTACAGTGCAAAAACTTGGACGCTTAAGTCATCCCCATTCCGGTCCTCTTATCAGCTAACTTCAGCACACACTCAGGTTTACAGTTTCACAATTACAATACATTGTGCATCTTCACACCTGGATCCTGCCTGGTGTCAGTTACACGTGCATAAGATCAGTGTTCAGGTATTACCAATTTACGAATATAAATAGCACTACCATTCCGTAATCCACTGTCGCTGGCAGCTAATGTACTTGTAAGGAAACAATGTGCCCAACAAATACTCTTCTTCAGTCGAAATGAAGTTCAGCCCACCCACATTTCAATCAATGCCTAAACCCTACAAGGGATTCCATAAGTAACAACAATATCTCTTGTTGCCGTGTGGGTATGTGTTAAGTTTATACTCAGGCAACAGAGAAAGAACAAGTTTACCCATTTGCCTGTTCGAACGAAATTAGATAAATCAGGGAATAGCAAGGCAAAGTCGTCATTAAGTACATACATGTATAGTTTTGGACATTATCTCCTGAGACGGAAACACTAAGCACCAAACTTTCTCTCGTCCGCGTCGAGGAATGCGACGTAAACAAAAGTTTTCTCTTAAGAAAGAATGTTGTATTTTTGGTCTAGAGTATAAGAACTTGTTGCTTAAATTCAATAAATCCTGGTGATTAGCCAAGAGCGTGTCGAGTGGTTCAACCGAGGCCGTGGGTCGTTAAAAGAAAAAGAAAGTGAAAGTGGGTTGAGGTAGGATAGGACGTAGATTGTAAAGTAGGAAAGAGGAACGTGGGATCAATGACCGTGAAAAGTTCATTAGCAGTCGAGTCTGGGGATGAGACATTGACACAGATTGTGTGCGAGGAGGAGAGATGCGGAAGATGCGTCTGAGACTGTGCTAATCAATATAGCCCATTTGTCTGCTCTGCTTTCCCCGCCGTGTGTGTGTCTCTCTCTCTCCTGCTCTCGTCGTGGGTGGGGGAGAGGCCGGGTAGTGGAATTACGGAAACAGTTCCGAACTCATTAAAAGCGGCTGGAGCTGGCGGGGAAGCGGGAGGCTGGGTGGCGTAGTCCCAACTCAGGACCAGCAGCTGAGTAGTAGTAAGTCTGGGAGTATTTAGACTCTTCCAGACAGAAGAGAGAGAAAGAGGACGAGGAGCGCAGAGGCGTTAATTTAGAAAGAAAAAGCGACCGTGAGTAGTTTTGAGGCAAGGGCTCGGAAGCGGAGAATAATCAGGGGAAGTCGAGGACCTCCTTTTCCCATCCTTCCTATGTACTTACTTACTCCACTCCACTCGTCTACTACTTCCCTCATCTCCTTCCACTACTTAAAATTTTGTGAATGAATCCACGGAATGAGTTCTCAATGAATCCACGTCACCTTTGTTCCGTCATCAACCAACTTACTACTACAGACCTACTCCAGCCTCCGACCCTCCTTTCCTACAACATGTCCCAGATTCAGCCTCAATCAACATTTCCTTAATTACTCCTAATTAATTATCCCCATTTCTTCACATCACCTCATTGACTTCAATGTGACCTTTTGAACACCCAATTTTTGATTTGTTAATTATCCGTACACTTACTAATTAGTGGACATTCCAATATACTGCAATATGAAACCTGGCCTGCGCTATACGGTATTGCACGCTCGCCGTTTCTAATAAAAATCATACTGTAATCGAATGCTAGATACAGTTCGGATCTAGCCTTAACTGGGCATTGCAGTTTGGAAATCAAATATCTTAGGCTATCATAGAATGTACCTATATATGCCATTTTGAAACCATGGGCTTCTTAACAGTGAGGACTGACGTTAGATTTTGATATTTATTTCAGTGATTGATTGCGCAGTCTGAGAGTGGAGCTGTGCGGTGCGGATGCATAAATTCTACAGTTTCGACTAAATCTTATCTTATGGTAAAGAATGTTGGGATTCCAGGTGGCGGACGTTGAAAAATGGAGTCCTTCAGTTTAAGCCCTGAGCAGACTGAAATATCTGGAATATTAAAGGCTAGAAACCCTGGAAGTGGACGGAGAAGGAAGTGTCTATAGGACTTGAACAGAACATGATAGGTTTTTCTGAGCCGATCAATATGACGCGATCCCTTCCCTCTTCAATGTCGATCCATTCCTCGCTCCAACAATTTTTACCATGTCAGCTACTAAAGTGTATGTGTCTGTCTATATCTATCTGTGTGTGCAGGATATGATTTTTTTACCAAAAAATTCTGTTCTTGTTGGTGGTGTTGTGCAGAGAGGCAGCAGGGAGCTGGGCCGAGTTGCCCGGAGTAACGCGTCCCCACTTGGCGTCATGAGGAAGAAGAATGGCTACTATTGTCAAAAACATTCATGTGCCCGGGAAAGAAGGACTTTGCTGGGCTGCTGGAGAGATGCAGACTCGTGGAATCAACCACTCTCCTTAATAGATTCCTTCAAAAATATCCACATCCCCATTTCCCTCAAAGTACTTTCACGTCGTCTACTTTTACAAACTACCTCACCATAAGACTGAGTACAGGGGAAAAGAAGACTTAGCGCCGAAGAGGGAACATGACGAGAGACCGTAATAATGCTGAGCTTCGCTATTTCTACAGCCCCCAAATTATGCGGGAGCATTTATGCTCTAAGCCATTCCATATTATAGCGTAATTTTCTCCGTGATTGAATAGTTCCATCGAATCGGCTTATGATATCCAAGAAAAAAGAGCATTTTTCAATTTAATCACATTGTATAGCATATTATGATAGAGAGAGAGAGAGAGAGAGGTCTAATGTGATATACTCAGGCAATCCTGAGCAGAGATGTGATTACAATAGACGGGGCTCGTTGAGGCAAAGGGGAAATGAATTGGAAAATAAACCATCATTTTCATGTACATCGTCAAATTATAATCACCATCAGACTCAGCCACAAATAATAGTAGTAAGTTTATGTAAAAACGTATTAGTTGTACGAACCAGCGGTGGAAACCTAATTCCTTCCCAGCCTCTATTCCTAGCCAAGTCGTATTTCTTGCGCAGCGCGTTAATAATATCAATTTTCGAACTCAGTGTATATCAAATCAAAGTATTCTGTATAAGGTACTCCACCGACATGGTTTTTTAAAGTTCATAGCTGATAGTTCCAAGAGGTTTGCTACGCGTGCCGCTGTTTATTATATTT
>JAQFYT010001163.1:0-18083 GCA_034694925.1 Ceratophysella denticulata
CGAATTGAGAAAGATCCGACATCTCGGATGGAACTGGCAACGATGTTGGGGGCGCAGGGGCGTAGAAGGAGCGCAGAAGGGGTGCAGATAACCAAAAATGACCAAATGACCAAAACCCCGTTTAGTCCAACTATTACATATTAAGAGTGCGAATTTGAACTGCGATTAAGAAGCAAAGAAAAATAATTAACGTTCCCGAAGAAGTGAGAGATATAAATCATTAGACATTACACGATAAACCGCGCGTAGAAAGGCTGAGGCAGTAACTTGTATCCCAACGCTGCTCTGGACGTTTTATACGAAGCACCCCCTCCATATTCTCTTGGTGGTGTTTTAGGTTTTCATATCAATTCTTCCGAATCCGGACGCTTGAGTTGAATCCATGGTCTCAGCGAAACTTCAAAATTGTCAGGATTCCGCCGTTTCTGTTGTGACCCTTGGATGTTGTCTATTCTATTGACGGGTTAAGGCAGGACCCATATAGCCTGATGACGTCAGGACGCATAGCCAAAGCAAAGCTGGAAGTTGTACACCTTCACCTTCCACTCCTCCACGTGTGACGACATGTGACATGGTTTCCCTCGGTTTTATTGTACTTTGTCGATTTCCCCGAAACTAGTGCAAAATTATAGAAATTGTTATATAGGTATAGGTATGTTAGAATCGCCAGATCGAGCAGAACAAAATAACTGAATAAAAAGCTTCGGTATCCCCACCCCCACCGGAAATCAGTCAAAACTCTAGGGGAACCGAAAAACAGAAGAGCTGGCCATGCTCTCCAGTGTATTTCTCCTGAACATAAGTACGCAACTAGCTCCTTGAGCCAAAGAATAACTTGAAGCGAGGACCCCACGGCCGGGGCCGCCGAATGCGGTGCTCCCGGCCGTTGGGTGTTGGAAGCGGGACTCTTCGGATGAATGGGTGGGCTTCCATAAGAATACGCGCTAATTTCGAACTATACCCTGAGACTTGAGACCATGATGGATTCAACTCAAACAAAACGGTATCAATATATTACGATTGATGGTGAATATATCTGACTTTAAAACGAATCCTTTCCGGATAAATATTGGGTTTTAAGAACTCCAGCGCTAGTTTTTGCGAATTCACCGAAAAACCCGAGCACCTATGCCTTGCTAAACTTAAACTAGAGATAAGCATACGTTTTCAGCTTTAGGGTTTCTTCATATTTCAATCAAGTTTTGGTTGGCTTTCTCGGCTGGTTTTCCGCCCTGGAGCTCCAGCCTCCTGGCTCTTAACAAAATTATCATTCCATAAGTTGCAGCATATTTATTAATTAGTTTCAAGATGACCCCCCTACCCGCCAGTACAGTTTTTCTGTATATGTAATATATGCGATTGTTTTGTGTTTGTATTTAATATGAAGGGCAAAGGGTACTTTTTATATATTACAGATTACAGATTTTAATTGTGGACAGCATTTAGCGCGACCTGAATTAAAATACTTAGATTGTTACCTGACGCATTGTCATTTTAAATATCATGGAAAACTTGCAAAATAGTATATATCTCATTCCCTAAGTTTTAAAGATAAGTGTAAGTGTAAAAGGCAGGTACCAAAATAAATACCTTTGAACTCGCTACCATGAAATCAAGTGTACCCTGGCAGTTTCACTTCAAGCAATATGCCACCAAATGAAACTTTCACAGGATCTCGATCTCGATTCAGTAAATTCGAACTCTATGCAGTACTAGCTTAATCCTAGTCTAGTGTAGTAGTATACCTGTTACGGTTCGGATATAATCTTGGTTCCGTTATAACCGAACCGGTTCGTAAATAATATTAAATGCGGTTTTAGCCAATTAAACACCATTAGTCAAGCTAATCAGAATTCGTTAATAATGGAATCTGGACCAGAATTTAGTGTTCTTTCTTATGGTATACTCCTTAACATTGCTAACCTGCTGCAATTGATCAAAAGATCAATTTCAGCTGCGTTCAGAAATTTTCAAATAAACCCAATCAACTAACAACTAACCAAATTGGATTTGAGGTGATTTGTCCTATTTATTTATCAAAAGATTGTCAAATTACCCATTAATTGGAAACGCTACAAGACGCGTCATAGTTATTAGACATTTTCAGAAGGAAAAAATATCCTGAGCTTAAAACAAACCGCACCATTGAAAAGAGCCGAGAAAACCGTACACAATATTATAACCGAACCGGTTCAGTTATAACAGAACCAACATTATATCCGAACCGTAACATACATATGATAACATAAATCATGTTTACAATTTACATCACGCATTATTTCAAACGTACTCCAACTTCGCTTATGATAACAGATTGGAGGGGGATTTTAGGTATTAAAGTATTAAGGTGGATTGATGAATCCGCGAGACCTAAAGGACGTGAAAGGATTCAGTCTCCCAATCACCCAAGGCTTACAAGTTGGCTCCCATTCATTCAGTCTCTTAATCAGACCGCTACTTTTATATGTAGTTGTAAGTATTAATAAAACTGATAAAAATGCGTTAGCCGCGATAACTAGACTAGTAGACTGACTTCATTATTTCATTAACGCTATATGCATGTAGCGTACACAATTAGGTTTAAGTATTTGTTTACTCTTTTAGGGTAGCACTGTTGATGATAGATATGCTCCAATGTTGTTTTCTCGTGCGTTAGCGTTAAGAATTGTTTAGAAGTGGAGTGGAATCGCAGCAATATGTCGTTTATTACTCTTTGACCTTGGCCAATTCTGTTGGGTGAATTTTGTTATACGGAATGTAATTTGCGATTCTTGAAGGAAGTTCTGGTGTTATATTTGTAGCATTATGTTGTAAAATAACTTTTCTGTGTAGTAAGTGCATTACGCCTAAATCTAGATATGAAAGTAGTCGTAGTAGTTTGTAGTGGAAGATTTCTCCTGCAGTAATTCGGTGTGGTGATTGCACATTGTTCGACTCCCTTGCCAATTGCCCATAGTGAACACGTAAGGCAAACATGAACTTTCAATTGCTTGATTGATGTCTTTACATGCTCGAGTTAGTATTTTGATGACTTCTATTAAGTACTTACAAAAGCTTTTCCCTTCCACTCGTAATCGAGTCAATTGTTTCAGACTGCGCTGTTGCGGTTTGTGTCCAAGATGTGCTTATGAGCTTATGTAACACTGTGTTGACTGTATCCATTATTATTCAGAGATTGGGATTAGCATATGAGATTTGGGGACGGGAGTCGAAGTCGAAACCACTGGTGATATGTGGAATGTATGTTTGAATGAACTATGAACTGTTCTGTTATATGTACTTACTGTTAGATTTAATATTCAAACACGTGCACATGACAGACATATAGGTAGCATTATTACGTGTGTGTTTTATTAATAGGAAGTTACGTGTTCTTGCGTTAGACAATATAATAATATAATAGGCGTTATGTTATCAAGGCCATTATCGAACGAACTTGCTCCAAATGTTTATTTCTTTGTTCGTTCTTCGTTCAATGGCAGAACTAGAACCCACAATTTGAAGCAGATTTGGTTGAATTCATTCAAATATACTGTTGTGTTAGCTTTTTTCGATATTCATGTACATGGATAGGTGTAATGGGTAATGAATTAGTATGTTATTCTAGGCTCTGAATTTAACATACCGGAAAAAATGAACAAAATTACCGGAACATCGTAGGTTTTTGCGGAGAACATTTTTACCGGAAAACAGGTACAAGAATGCGGTAAAAAAAGAAAACCTACCATTAATAAATAAAATTCGACGGAACTTTTTTTAAATGTAACTGCATGAAGGAAAGGCTCTTCTGTTATGTGAGTGTGCATTAGGCGGAAGGTAAAATATCCTATATACACTCTGATTTACATAATGAGATGCATCCTTCATTGATTTTCGAGCTGAATGATGTATATTGACGGTACTAGAAGTCGCAAGATGAAAGAGAAGATATGATAAACGGATAGGAAAGGTATAATGATGAGACGATTCTTTAAATGCTCGATAAGTTCTTATTTGGAGTTCGTTTAGACAAGAAGCATCCTCTCCAATATGACTTCGGAAATTTTACCGCAGTATTGTTCAGAGAGCGAGCGGCGATACGGATGACGACCAACCAGTTCAAAATCTGCTTATTGTGCTGTGACATGTGAAATGTGAAAAAGCTTAGAGTTTAAGATATCACTGTTCGACAGAGGCTGGAGGGAGACAAGAGACAAGCAGCACTATGACTGCAAAACCTCGAAAAAGTGCCCGGTCAAAATGTTTTTGTTATTTATATTACGCATCATCACAGACAAAGATTTGGTGTGAGGAATTCTCGGACGACATATTACAAAATACCAGTTGTACCTGTGGTCCTATCTTTTTGAAGCAATAAGTATGTAAGCATGTAATAGGTATTGTAATCAGATTGAAACTGTTTCAAGTGTGCCCAGAAGCTAACAAAATTCCAATAGCCCAAACACGTAACACGTAAGCGTGGTAGGCCAGCAAAAGCAAAGAAAGCTCTTCTAACTCAATAATATGTATCACCACTTTCAAGTAAATAATAATAATTGCATTTATTGAATTGTCAACGTAAAACCAAGTTAACCTGGAGTAAGGCTAATTCCGCTAAATTATTCTAGGAATACATTAGTAGAATGCGTAAGCCTTAATTCACATACATGATTTGAAGAGAGTAAAAATTAATTGGGTTAAGAATATTGTACTAAATATGCTTACAGTAGGTTCATAATCATAAGTTGAAACATATAAAAAAAACTACGACAATTTAATTTAGACAAATTTTAACAAATATCCATCAGGCCAGGCCTTGAGGAAATTATATGAGCTTTTAGTTGTTCACTGAACTTGGCCACAGTTTCTTGGGATTGGACGTCGGAGGGAAGCTCGTTCCAACGTTTCACAACACGGAAAGAAAATCTCGAAGGACCAATAAACAACAACCCCTCATCATTTCTAAGTTGACGGAATTTATTGAAAATGAGGGATATCCATATAAACAAAAGGAGTGGAAGTTTAAATAAATCACTGTATGATTTCTCGAAAAAAAAGGGAATAGGTTGGTCCTCTTCTCCATACCTAAATTACCAACGTACTAATAGCAACCATAGAATCCTCATAAGTGTAAGCACATTTACTTGAAAATAGGTCAAATAAAAACGCATATCCCGGCAATTAAGTCAGCAATTAAATTTAAACCTTGGACCAAGCTGGGCTAGTATTCATGTTCGTACAAATTTACAGTTGAGCAGGAATTTTAATTATGTTGTTTGGAATGTTTTTTGGTTGAATTTATAATTTTGGATGTTATACGATTTGTCTATTATTCCTTGCATTTGACAGCGTCGTTTATGCCTTAGATATTCAATATGAAAATGGAAAATCGGTAATACAGAATTAGTATTTTTTCTAGACCATAGCTTCAAGATCTTTAACCGTACCGATACGTATTGTATTCCGTGTGACCGAACTTGAATAATATTTATGGCTTGGTAATGTGTGTTGGTTGGGTGTGTTGCGCGCTATAAATGTACTTAGTGTCTTCCACTCCACCCTGGTTGCGCTTGCTGCAAACAATTGTGTTTGTTTCGACCTGACAGGACTGCGTATTTATCTACACAGTAGAGCAGTGGGACCCTACAAAAGAATGGTTTGGTGTCTTTCTATCCACTAGCAAAAATGGATTCAAAGAGGACAAGAAGATAGTAAATATATATAACGAATTTCCCCTTGACAGTCAACAATTCATGCATATTTAAAATCTGAAGAGGTGACAGAGAAGAATACAGTAAGTTTGAGTCTGGAACTGACATTTTTGTAGTTTGAATGGGATCACGCGGATTATTTATATGGCAGAAATTCCAACAAGCAGAGAAAGACCAGAAATCATTACGAACCGCAGTTCCATTTCTAACTCCACTCTGGAACCCCGTCACGATGCTACGGGTACCCAAAGGAAGTAATTACACTCAAAGCGAAGTGGTGAATTGTAAAACAGGAGCTATGAGTACCTAATGTATAAATTATAATTTCATCTAAACTCCATTTGGACTCGCTAAATTACACTGCCGTTTACTGTAGAGGCAGTAGTGGTCCCATTCCTACTTGCATAGAATGACTCCAGAACACCATGAAGCATAATGCCTCGTTGGATTGTTGAAAAATAATGAATATCTTTCCATGGTTTGAGTTTTAATCCTATTTGGACTAGCTGCCAGAATATGTATGTATACGTGAGATTTACAGTATAGGTTAAAGCTAAAACGCTCTCTAAACATACTCCATTTTATCGTCTCAATCGTGTGATTTCTGGTACCTAGCAAAACAACTATATAAATATATTCCAAATAAGATAAAATCAAATCACCGAAAAAATTGCAATTGCGATCATTACCCGTAATCCGTAATCACAGAAAAAACTAAATAAAAATTAAAACCATATGTAATATTTTCTTGAGATTCAGTGGTTACATTGGGGGAAAAGAGAGATCCATGAAACACATCACCCACCGGCAGCGACAGTTGAATTCAATAAAGTGACACGCTTTTACTCGAACCAAACTTTTGAGGCACAAACTCACAGGGTAAAATCTAGATTTGGATATCCGAACGTTGAGCCGATAATCACTTATGCGCAATAAGTACGAAAATAGTAATTTCATTTTTGCAGTGACTACCTATTTCCGTAATCCATAATCAGAATAGACGTGTTGGGCTGTAGTGAGGATGTCTTGTGCTTTGTCAGGAGAGGTGTTGAAGTGTATGAGAATAAGGGCTAGGTAGGAGTCCCATTTAGAATGACGTGAATGGGTGTTGGAGCGTCGTAATGCGGGTTGACGGGTGCTGAGTGGAGATTGTGGAAGGTGCTTTCTTCGTGGACCAGGACTGAGTGCAATTATTATTGTGATGATGAGAATGAGAGGGTCGTCCTAGTCCCAGGTCTGTCTGTATGGAGTCTACCTATGCTATGCATGTACCTTAGTTTACAGTCTCTCCCATTACCTATTCAGACGCTCCTCATGCATGCCCCACTCAGAGAGAAACTCCGCTTTCTCCCATCATCTCCTCTCTAATTCACACCCGCTCTTTCTATCCATTGTCTTTCTCCTAAATATATGGGCAAAGTCTTCAATCAGCCACCACTCATTCCACTCACCCCGTCGCCACCCGAGAGCAGACCAAGGATTATTACTTCCACATCTCCGCGCATTCCCTCAACATGTAAACACGCTTCAGCATTCATCAACTGAATTGGAAAATAATGTTCGTAGCCAACTCGGACCAATTCAGAAAAAATTTGCTAAACCGCACGGCATTATGGAAACAGTCCTTCTTGGACCGAATGCCAATACCAATGAGCTTATTAATGCCGATAGGGCTAAGATGTATTTGCGGTAAAAACGCGAAGGCCATCCACCGGCTTCCTTGAGCTGTTTTGAGAATTGAGGTTGTTGAATTAAGAGCGGCCACATGAGCTAAACTGTGTACTATTCCAGAAATGTCTCCTGTAGGAATAGATAGTTGGACCTTGTGCCAGGTAGTAAAGTTGAAAAAATACAACTGTAGTGAGAGACATAAAAGCCATGAAATGGTAAGTCCCTGAAGAGCATGAATGAATAAAATTAGACAGAACTGAGAGACATAATGGTGTTCGAAAACTGTCAAAGAATTGGATTTTAGTTATTCCCAGTGACTCGTTTCCATTTGAACGTTCTAATAATATTATATGGAATGGGTTGGAAAGAAACACTGTGGAGCTGCTGGAGTTAATATTATTTCAGACTGGAGCAGAGAGGAAGAAGCTCAATTGATCCGAAGAGAGTTTGAGAATATCCAATTCAATTTGAACTCAGACGGATATATCGAAACCATCGCAAACTTACATATGCACCTTAGAACGGGAAACCTTAGATAGAAGCTACGGAGCTAGAAGGAAGGGGTATGGAAATGGGTTGAGTTGAGTCGAGATTTAAATTCCAAAGTTTCAAGTAGGTGGGTAACATGCCTTCCATTTTAATGTCTTTTACACACACCGAGAGAGAATATACCCCTCTGGCAGTTAGCTGTGGAGTAGTGTTGGGATAGGAAAGGACCTCAGTTCCGAAAGAAATTGTGGGTATAAATCTAGATTCGCCTGTTGGCAACCACCAAGATATCTGTAAAAGACTCTGTGTCTGATCTTGAGTGGTATTGTAGTGTTATTGAATTAAGGGAACCTCCTTTCAAGTTCTTCCACATTTAGTTGGTAGTGTCTCTTAAGGAGAAGAAGAAGCGGAGTGGATGAGAGGGAAATTAATTCAAGAGCAAGATGCAAATTACAAATAATTAAGTGAGAAAAGAGAAACGCGCTCGAGCGTTCTGCTGTGCCTGAAAGGAAATTTGAGGGAAAAGACAAAGGAAAAGAAGCCCTACAGGAAAAAATAGTGTTGGGGAAAAGTTGGAAAGGCTAATAGTACTATTGATCCAAGGCTCGTACCAATATTGTATTGTACCTTGGGTACGGAGGGAGATACTACCCAGTAGCCTACCCATCATGATCATGACATAATGCTCTACCACGTCACCGAAAAAACTACACACAAACTCTCCTCGTTATTAAAGTACCAAGTATCTGTACCCTGTACCTGCCTACCAACACGCTAATGCTCTTCCGTGCAGCCTAGGTAAGTAGTCTCCCAAGTTGATCCTGACTAAAGCATCCTACAGAATTTACCACTAAAGAAGGAGCGGTTAATAATTTACACAATCACTCTTCCTTTAAGTCAATTTCTCCAGCACCGAGTTCCACCTTTCACCCGTGGAGAGAAAGACTGGCGGTTTGACAGCCTACATTTCAATTAATCCAGGATCCAGTCAGGACTGAGGAAGTAGTGGAGAGCAAGGTCGGAGCATAAGGTTCTCCCAATCATCAACCCGAGTTCCAGTCTTACCTAATCCGCTCTGTCAGGGAATCAAGGAGGCTGGAGAAAGTACTCAGCTCCTCTTCGGAAGAAGACCCCAAACCACCACGAATGTGAGTGTGAGTGAAGGAAAGCTGGCCTGGGGCACGCACTTCACCAACCACACCAAACTTGGAACGAAAATAGATCACCTTTCTTAGGAAACCAAATAGCTCATAGCTCATGCCATGATCTCGAGTCAAGATCCTCCTTTATCAGCTCTAAGCTCTTCCACGTAATTAAACAATCCTTCTTAGGAAAATTGATTTTCTGCCCCCGCCCTCCTTCGCACCTCATGTGCCTCTCCCATTAGAATTTAATACCTTTTCATGAACACGTACAGGAAACCCTTAATTAATTCCTGACTTCCACAATCCACAACAGCGGGACGTTTCTCCGTACCTAGTCGACCACGCGGAAAATGGGCCCATCTCCACCTCTCGCAGTGTCATTGTCTTGAATGCCAATAAAACTTTGTTGTCAAGCTTTTGAACTCAACCACCAATCTGGGATCTCACTAATTCTCTCCTAACTTTCACGCTTTCATCCCGCCAAGGATCCCGGAGCTATCAGGGAATTAAAACTTTTGTTTTATGACTTTAAAGAATAATCAATACTCTCCTTGGAGAATATCACTTGGTTGGACGAGCACTGATACTCTGTATTTGGACCCACAAGGGAATTCCTCTAGGCTCAGCAATCTATGGAGCGCAATGTCCTTGCCGTTAACTTCTGACGAATAGAATTATAGAATACTTCATTTGATGTAGACCAAAGAAATAAGATGTAGAGAGTCGACATGGAATTTAATGAAAAGATCATAAAGTAGGAAAGCGGGGATTTTAGGTTTTCTAGTCACATCACCTTCGTTTGCAATGTTGGAGAAGTCACCGGGAGGGAAAAGGTATAATCTCCGACTGGTGGGTCCCAGAACGAAGTTGTAAACGGATTTGAGGCATGAAAGAAAAAAAAATAGATTTTCTTCCAAGTCTCCTTTGTTGGAGTGAGGCGAAAGCCGACTGTGAGGAGCAGTGTAGTTGAGGGCTGGCTGGCGGAGGTAAGTGCGGAAGAATTAGATGGGAGATCCTATCTGTGCCGGGGTTCAGTCAGATCTCGGCCCAACTCCGGTGAGGACCAGGAGGACGCGGGTGCTGGGAGAGGTGCTGAGAGGAAAGGAGAACGAGGACTCTACAGCACTCCAGTCCATTCCGCTTTCTCCGCTGCCCTCCTTTCTCGGCTCACTCCCATTCAGGCGCCCTGAACCCGCACACACACCCCAACTCACTCATCTCACTCCAGAAGAGAAGGAGTCAAAGGAGTTCTTAGGGCTACAAAAGAAAGAGTCGGACTACAATGGGAGACGGCAGAGTGTTCCGAACCCAATTCTGGACGTGCGAGATTAAGACGAGGAGCTGTAGAGACAACAACGTCATCCTTCCCATCCCCCTGACTCAGGCCGTAGGCCGCAGTGACAACTGACAGGTTAGTTCGTTCCGCGGGTTCATGGAGTTCTGTGTCAAGAAGTCAGAACAGTAGTGGAGAGAGGCTTTGGGTAGGGACTCCATACCTTCTCAGCTCCCACGATCAGTCCTGTCAGGCAGAGGAGATTTTAAATTGGTTTGTCGCACGGAAAGCGCCGCATGCTGAGATCTCATTTTCCGGATATGGGAATCGGAATGGCAGGTCGGAAAATACTCTGAAATTGGGAATTGGGAAATGAGGCTGGACGTCCTTCTGGGAAACAGACCTTGGCTCTTCATCTGGAAGGAGCTCAGGCAGAATCAGAATCCAATTAGTGGTATTAGACAGGTCATGTCAATTGAAGCGACTCCTCATGAAATGGACTATAGTTTTGTATTTGTAGCCACTTAGGAAACGTCAACATACAACATAACCCAGAATGTGAACACACGGAAGGCTCTAATTTGAAAACCAGTGAATTAAACCTACAGTTCTCCAGCGCACATGGCCCGTGGGACGCGGACTTCAGTGCTTCATCCGTCTGTGTCTGGACAACTTGTAATTTGTAGTCTGAACTTTTTCTGCTTAACACGGTGTATGTAAAATACACATGGGATTAGAGAAAGACCTAATTCATTAGCACAAGGTTTTAACTGAAAACCCAGAGCTGTTTGCAAATTTTCCAGCCTTTACTAATTCCAAAATCCTGTGAGTGAAGTTAATGAAACTTAAGTTGTTATCCCTCAAGTTATGATTAGATGCTCTGACGAGTACTCTGATGCGGAAGGTAAGCCGAACCATGTTTGGTCTGGATGCCGCTTAATGGTTTACTCCTCCGGTATGTGTAGATTCTAGTTTATTTTGGTTCCAGAGAGAAAAGAGGAGAGAAGAGGAGAAAGTTGGGTTTACGGGTTATTGGGGCGAATATTATTCCGGCAGCTGCTACCGTATTCATTAGTATAATTGGCTAGAACCGTTCAGGGCCAGGTGCTGGAAGAACAAATGGACCTGATACACATTGTATATACTTATAAAGTATTCGAGACATCCAACAGTTGCGACGTTCCATTGGCCAAATACATGAGAGGAGAAAGTGTGAACTCAGAGCACTTCCAATACCCGTGCATGTTTAAGACAATAAGGCCGTGCGATAGTGCATGTGGTGATCGTAGCATTTCGTGGAGAATAGAAATATCGAAGAGAAAGCGAGCTTTCTCTACAAGAGGATTTGGTTCATTAACGTGACTTAAAGGGAAATAAAGAGCGTCGTATCCGTTTACTTGTTGGCTATAATAAAACCTGGATTCTTAAAGGTTATTAGGTGGATTATGAACCAGGAGCAAACTCCTCGGCCAGAGGCCAGGGCAGGAAATCCCTTACTTCGTGCATGATCGATCGTAATCCTTTTTTCAGGAACAAGCCCGTGGGGTTGTCAAGGCTTGAACTAGCTTAGGTTCAAATCGAGGTGGTCCGCAAGAATGAGTTTCTACAGCAATGACCTCAACAAGACGCTCGAAGCACTCGGAAGCATCCACTCCAGTTCTACAGAGGAGTTCCAAGGAACTGTCGGGAAGGACTGGTCTGTTCAAGCGGCCTTCGTGGAAGGGTCTCACCTCTGGGCATTGCTCGTGACGGGCTACATCCTGGTGATGTGTGTGGGAGTGGTGGGCAACGTCTTTCTCCTCGCAGCGCTCTGTGGAACTGGAAGCCGCTCAAGATCCCTACCTGTCCGAAACCACTTGATGGTCAATTTGGCTACAGCCGATCTACTTGTTACACTCTTCTGTGTACCCGTTTCCGCCTGTGCAGCCGCCTCCCATGCATGTTGGTAAGGAAGGACTCGGGTCCAGATTTCTATTCTCTCGACCATAAGTGCTAATGTTAAGTACCCGGGCTAGGAGCCTATTTGAGCTTCGACTTTCTCTCCATGGAGAGAAGGGCAAATAAGGTATTTCTCTATGTGTGCGTATTACTAGGGCTTTCAGAATAAATTCGACTGCCTCTTCTACTCCCTCCTTTCAGAAGTCTCTACGTGGGATTAACAGAGAGCACGACCACAAAAGGAAAGAAAGACTCTTATTGGAAAATACCCAGTTTAGTTGGTTTGGCTCCTTCTCTTCGTATGTATATCTATCTGTCAGCATGAGCGTATTTGCTCAGCTCAGTTTTACTTTTTCTGTCCTCGCCAGCTCCGTAGAACATGCATTATCCTTCTCTCTGTTACTTCTTTACCTACCTATGTTCGTATTCTACAACTCTTTTAAAGTGGGTTATTTCCCGGAAGTAAAGTCCTCGACTCAGATTTCAAAAACTTTTATTTTGGAAAGTATTAACCACCGACACAGTACTCCTGACGCTTGCCCTAATTTGGGTACTGGTTATGTTTAAGCTCGTCACCGTCACATGATTTGATTGATTATGATGTGATGTGATTCATATCATAAATATTTTGCAACTTATTATGAATCTGTTTCAGGCCAAGTTTCATGGTATCCTGGATGTGTCAACTTGGTCCGCTTCTTCAGAGGACGCCCGTAGCAGCAAGCACGCTGTCACTCGCCCTATTATCGTTAGATCGATGGGCTGCCTTGCGACATCCCAGATTTGCTCAGAGGTAAAGTATCTACTACTGGTACATTGCAGCAGGAGTTGTACTAGCTCCTCGTCCTCGTCTGCTCAACATCAAAAATAATAGCAATGTACACAAGCTATGCCATTGAAGGGACATTTACAGAGTATTGTCTTTGTATTAGATTTCGGGAGAAACGCTTCGTAATTCTGTCTATGATCAGCATTTGGATTCTAGCAAGCGTAGTGGCTGCTCCGACACTTTGGGCAAGACAGTGGGAAGCAGGACAACCTGATTTCAATAGTACTGATTCGGAGCAAACTCGATATTTCTTGGAGGTATGGCTACGGCTACTTATGCAAACATGGCATCTTTCATTAGTACTCCTGTCTCCAGGATATAATGATATAATTGTACTGTTAGCTTCAAATCCGGACCCGCTTATGTTATGTACGAGTATCAAGCGTTTGCGCTGCTGAACTCAGATTGGTTGATATACTTACTGTAAACTGTAATTTAATTCTAGGGTGATAGGAACCGGAATGCCTCTTCTATTTGGCAATGGGAATGGAGTGGCATGTGCGTGGAACGGTGGACCAGTGATGAGCTACAGATTGCTTACGTTACAACTTATTTAGGAACGGCCTTTGTCTCACCAGCATTAATTGTCGCGGCCTGTCACGCCTCTGTCAGCCAAAAGCTAACAGCCCAACTTCGAGTACTCAACTCGTCCGTGGGTGACAGGGTTAGACGAAAGCCACAGCACATAATTATCTTAGCTCGAGATCCTGATCCCAACATCGCACAAGACGATAACCCTAAACCCTCCCGAAAAATCATACCATGTGACCCCAACTCGGATGAAGATGACGTTTTCTTACAAATGCAAATTAAGGTAAATTCTTACAATTGGTAACTAAAATAGCGAATTGATATCACCGCTACTCTATCTGTATCAGCATTATCGGTCTGCAATTCGTCATAAGCTTGTTTGACGTATACTCGGTATTGTTATTAGTATAGTTTACATTCTATATTAGACAAGTTTGTAGAACAATTTTGGTTCATTATCTAACCACGCTACATAGCGGGTATGTTAATGAAACTCATGCTTCCCAAGTTGCACCATAATCAGAACCAGCTCCAGCATCGCAACAGCAACAGCAACAGCGCAGCGTGAGGGACAAACACTAACTAAACTTGTTTTTTCATTTCAGGCTGACCTGGAATCATTCCGAGAAGTTTCTCAGCTTCAACTGAACAATACTCATCGGAAGAACAAGAGCAGAACTCAATCTCAGTTGAAGTCGTATCCTAGTCTACGTCAAAACTACGGCCGGGGTAGACCGGGAAATCCTGGTACTTCCCGTTCGTCCAATATGATTTCACAAAAGCCACTCCGAGCCGCAAAGAACGAAGCATCTATTATTAGAGCTCAAAGACGCGCTCATCGAAAATCCCTGGTTACACAGAGAGTTCTTACGAAACAAAAGCAGCCCCTCATGCAATCATACTCTTCCCAGTCCTTCAGAAGCCGTAGGCGTGCAGCCAAGTTAATGGCCGCTTTAGCTGCGGTGTTTGTTTTCTGTTGGGCGCCATACGTTATTTGTGCCCTTTGGGATATTTTCTCCTCAGATAAGTCGTACGTCTTGGAATTTAATACATCTTGTACGGAAAGCAATTAGTCATGAAGCGTATTACAGAATAACTTGTTTCCCACAGAATCGTACAACTGGTAATTCCATTCGCTCTATTTATGGGCCACGCACATTCTGCTATTAATCCTGTCGTTTCTTGGAGACTCAACCGATCTGCCTTCGTCCGATTTAAGAGACAACCCTTACTCTCATTCCTTCCTGACTGGACCCCGCTTCGTCAGTTGACATGCCGATCCGTTGGTTCCATCGTCCGGTATTGTTTCTCATGCTTCTCCTCATGCACAGATGATAAAACAGTCGTGCAAAACAAGCATGAGTCGGACAGTACACGTCGGTGGCAAAACCAAGATCACAGCGTCACAGCAATAAATCATAACCGTGATAAGTGTTCATGTCGGTACATATGCTGCTCCTGTTGCTCATCCATGTTCCTGGATTGTTGCCGTAGTCGTGGTCGGAGTTCCTCCATGTCCGACGAATGGAATGGAAACACATCGACAAATGAAGCTGCACTTGGAGCATTTCATCCGAAATATTTAAGCCGACGCCCTGTACCTGACCCTGTATCCAATTGTCATACATCACATTTTCTCAAGTAGTCAACCAATGAATGTTTTACCCAATACAAGGTTAATATCCCTCAATGTCTGTGATTGTGATCTATTTATGCACTTAAGTATTTATGGATTATGCTATTATGGTATCAGGCGGGATGTGATCATCAGATCAGATGGTATAAATTGCCGTCTATTATTCGAGATTTAAGCATGTTTGTATTTCGCATTGTTGCTTTTATGAGTTCAATTTATTGTAAGGTAAGTTCTAAGGTGGAATGCAGAATAACAAAAACTAAACAAAAGTTGTGCATTACGTATTTAATTTTCATCACCAATGCTGGGTTCATCATCATCTGACACAATGTCTTCAATTTCTGACTCATTGCCTCCAATTGCACGCCAAAACGCAAAAGCCATATCCTTTGCATACTCTTTCCTTTCAGAGGGCGGCAGGTTGTTCGCCTTAGATTTCATTGCACTGAGGTTTTCGAAGAGGGCTTCAAACGAGTCCTCAGAAGCGTGCGAGTCAGTTGGATTCCCCATAGCGCCGGGTAGATCAACTTTTAGCATCTGATCTGAAAGCGAAGAAGAAGCTGAATCAACAGCTCTGAAACTAGATTACGCATCAGTCGCGAATTCTCAAAGATTACCTATTATGTCAACATGACTCTTCGTGACAAATGCCGCACTTGAATTCTCTTCGCATTCTTTGGTATTATTCGTATCCCTCGCGTCTATCAACCTTTTCTTCAAACTCGAACTCATCCTTCCCGGTGCATCTAGTTTTCAAAACCGAACTTCATATCAAATAGAAGTTCACGAAATCTTTACAGTTTAACGCAACGACATCGAAACTGGGTCGAAATAGAAAATGTCCAAAATTGGAAATATCTAGAAGAATATGCATTGGTCCGGCCAAACTATTACAATTTTACCGATAATATCGTAGTGCAGATAACTACCACAGGCGAGTTGACATTGGCATTAATGGATCAAAAATTGATATTTAATCATGGTACTTATACACGTAAGTACTTAAAGGATTTGATTTGAAGTCTAGTCTTACCTAGGAGTGTGAGATTGGGCCACAGATGTGCCTTTAGGGCTTCCACAACTCTTTTCATACCCAAACTTTCTGGAAAATCGTCCTCAAATTCAGACTCTTCTGGCTCTGCTGGATTCAATTCCACTAATTCAAACCCGTTCGCGATGCACCACGCCAATGCTACAAATTTTTAAATGTTTATCCTATCGTATAGTTGCAAATAAATAGTTTAGAGTTTAGAAACGGAAAGATTAAATGGAAAGACAGAAAGAAAGTAAGTACAATATTGTACATAGCCCAAACCTACCATCAGTCTTCTTTACTCCTGAACCTGAAACAGGTAAATCTGTCGAAGGGAAGCCTGGTGCGTCATCACATCGATCGCATATTAGAATCCGTACTTCCGCATCAAACTCTTTTGTGAATGTATGCCACTGCTCCATATTTGAGATTCCATTTTCCTGGTCACCACAATCAGATGTTAGGATTAGGAGTACGGCAAAAGGGTGGCAAAATAAATTAATGCATTTGGTTAGGAATAAAAATAATTAAGTAAAATAATATTATTGACAAATTAACGCTTAAATATCATCCGTCAACAAGCTCTCGATCGACAACAAACGGTTGTGCGAATAAATTCCCTCGAAAAGTTAGCTCGAAAGAGTTCTCTGGAAAAAGTTCATACTAAATAGTTCATTGAAAACAAATTTCCACTGCGAAAGAATTCCTTGAGGAACGAGGAAGGAGTTCCCTTGCAAAAATGTTCACTGGAAAAGGTTCCTCATGAAAAGCGTAGAGACCCGCCGAGGTGCATTGTGCATTGAACTTGTCCTATACCGACGACAACCGATTCGACGGAATCCAGTACATTAATACAGAGAAATATAATCTCACGGTCAAAAGATAATGTGTAGTAATCCTGTTAGTATCCTATGTAGTATGTGTAGCCTACCCTAACCTGAACAAATATAAACACGGTCATCGGTACCAAACTTCGACAGAGAAACGTTGATGATGAAAGGAAGACAACTATTGCTGTTTGAATTTCGAATCATTTCCCATAAGTAAACATAAAGCCGTAAACTTGTTCAAACAACGGGAAGCATAAGAAAGGACACATAAGTAACTACTTACCGAATCGGTACTGTCAAAGTACAGAACAACAGCATTAACCAACTCTGCGAATTCTTTATTTGCAAGCGTTCTTTCATCCATTGCACAAACATGAACATCGGCTTCATAGTACTTGGTGGCAATGTGCCATAAATAACTTCGGATTCCCTCAACGTGTCGTAGTGGTTTCGGTAACATATCAAGTTCAATAATATCTAAACATCAAAATAGTAAAACCATAAATATTACGAGAAAATAGGTAGCAACCTCAACTTATTTGATAGGTCAGGCTAGCCGATTCTTCTCTCTACCTGGCCCTTTAATTACTTTAGTCAAAGCCCAGGAGTCTCGACAAAGACAAGTGATACACGCATTCAGGAGATAGTCGAAGTAAGCTATAGTAGGGCACAGTACCCAGTACTTCACGAATGATTGATTTTATGTGTGATATGTCAGACACACGAATATTTCCGCTTTCGGGACGATCCATAATGACGATTCATGAAATTCTGGTTGAAGTTAAGTTAAGACGTAAGATGTGTGACCTGATCGGAATTTTCTTGATACTTAAACGTACCACGTACACTACCAGTCAAATATTTTCAGACTACAAACTGCTTTTTGAAAAAGTACAAATATTATTGCACCGCTAGATCAGCAATGAAATTTACCTTAATTTCAGTCCAGGAGCAACGTACCTGACTAGGTGTGTTTGGTGACTTGATCAGGTGTGGTATTACCACACCTGATCAAGTA
>JAQFYT010001164.1:0-18083 GCA_034694925.1 Ceratophysella denticulata
CCACTGTCCACATAGCTATGCTGCCTCTTATGCTGAGACTCGAGATTCTAGTCGGACTAGAGTCACAGACGCTTACAGTACATTGCAGAGAGTACAGACCTTTTTTTATCAACAAGGTCCAGAGCTTAAACGTTAAACGGTTCAGTTTAGCGACAAAATCCTCTCTCTAAACTTTTCAAAGGATTCACGCCTGCTGATGCGTAAAAACGCTTTACTACACAAAATCTCACTACTTCCCTATTAAATGCAATAAAAACAGAACTTGTGTACGTTTTTCAACATAAATCCATCGTGACAACTGATACGTAGGATTTAATGAAAATCTGGACATGAATTAAATGGTCAACTGAACAAATATTATCTGAATGTCGTAGGCTTAGCTATGTTCTTGAAATTTGACCAGTTATTTGTGTTGGTGTTGGGGTAAATAAACTTGATATTCAATACAAACCGGAGCACTGTGTATTTTGCATGCGGATTATTTACTATCTAGTCGATTTGCCTGCAAAAGCCATAGCCAATGTGTACAAAACTGTGTTTGTCCAACAAATGTTGACTTGGCACTGCGAGAAACACTAATAAGCATTTACTTAGAAATACGACACGGTGTTCTTTTCAAACACATAATATCAGTATTTACCTGCTGGCAATGACTTTCCATATTATTTGCGCCTTGTATTCGTATTTTAATAAGCTGCGGTCCATTGGCGTCTGGCGTTCTTGGTACCTATCTGACTGTATGTTTATCTTCAATTTGATGTCGCAAAATTGTCAATGAAGTAACAGAAATATAATATTATCTTTATTTGCAAGGCTGATCGAACAGATTCATCCGCAAAATTATATAACGAAAACCTAACCCGCCGTATAAACCATATCGCAAGGGATTACAGCAACTAACGGATCAGTATATCTTTTGTATGGCTGTTTGAGCATTGGCTTGGCTACACAAAAATGTGGATATATTAGTTGATCTACCATACCATCTCAGTCCCATGTAATTCTAGTCCGAATGAAAATGCATTAGGGAAATCTGAACCCCAGAAGGTATCCTTGTTTCCAAAGTATTTTTTATCTTTTATTCCTTGAGCTAAAAATATAACTATGGAAATTGAGTCCCACTGTCGCGAGTATCGTGTATGATAAGATAAGGCTTCCACACACTGGAATAGAGAAAAATGGAGCCGTGTAATGGCAATAATATCGCAGTGTGCCATCACGAAAGAAAGCATTCTTTGCTTACACACTGAAACGAGAAAGCATTCCCTGCACACTAAACGAAGAAAACATTCCTTTCACTAATAGAGAAAACATACACTACCAAGAAAGCAATGCTTTCACCAGCAGAAAACACTGATTTCACTAAGAAAAAGCATTACTTTCACTCCGAGATAGCGTTGCTTTTTCCCCAAGAGTGAAAAAAACCACATCAATTCCACGTCAAATTGATTTTCTAGATTTCAGGTCAGTTCAACCACGGAGAAATCATCGATTTGACACCATTTTTAACACCGCTAATATAACGTGTACATTTTATCCAGAAATTAGTAAAACAGAAATATTTCCAAAAATTAATTTAAACGTAAACATTTCCGAATATTTAAAAATGCGCTTCAAGTATGGCTTGACAAAACACATAAAATTATATTGATATCATAATTTCTCGTTAGACGGAATTTCTGCCAAGAAGTACTGGTATACTATGAGGCTCCGATGATAAATGATTGCCACAAACTGGACCAGGCGTAAATTGATCAGTTCCGCCATTATTTTAGCCATTGGTCGTCCATCGGAAACCACACTATATATTACCCGTGTAGGTAGACCCAGTCCAATTATAGCACACTATGGACTACCAGTTCTAAATTGGTGGTCTACAAAGGATTCTTTCTATGTAACTTTCCCGGGTCTGATATTTAACGAACCCGCAGTCTTTTGAAAGAACAAAAAAAAATGCGTAACTATAACAAAAACGAAAAGAAAAAAAGAGCTGCGGCTAGGCACGGGTATGGTTTCCTATTTGAACAAAAAATTAGTCTCTTTTCCTCGTGGTCTTCCTATGTCATGTATGTCGTCGAAGAGCGGAGCTGGCTCAGGCCAGGCTTTGGATTGAGATCTATGACACGCCTGTCGTCGATTGAAACTCAAACCAAAGAGGACGTAGTAGACGAACAGTAAAGGCAACCCAAACCAAACCACTTTTCCGCCCACGACCTCGTGTGCAAATTCTGCCATTGGGTTTTTTGGGGACTCATGGCTGTGGTGACGATGGAGAGAAAGTTATAATTACAGACAACCTCCGGATTTTTTCTGGACTGATGACACGGCGGTTTTACGTTTCACGAATGACTAGAGACGCACCACCAGCCCCAAATACAAACGAAAGTTGGATACGGGTCGCGGTGAGAATGGTGGTGACCTCCTTGCGGGAACCCACCGCCCTGTCATTTACCAAAAGCTCCAACCCCAACCCAGCTATTACGAAACTGCGAATTTTCTACAACCTACAGGGTGAGTTGTCAGTTTGTGATTTGCACAAATATTTGAATAAAATATTTGGAAAAATTGCATGAATTTAAATTATCCAGTCAATAGTTTGCTGAGCTATGTCTTCTATCGATACATTTAGTCCTACCCTTTTATAATGTCATACTTGCATTTTTAATTTTCCAGAACAATTCGAGATCAGTTTACGAAACAAATATTTAAAGAACACGAGATTTTGCACTGGATATCGTTTATAAAGCGAGGTTTTAGCTGGGCTGTAAATCCCGTCTTATGTGTTCGAATATGTGAATTTTTCCTTCAAGACAAACAACACTAGGATATTTTAGCACTAACTGTGTTTACTATATTAGTTTACCCCGATATGCTAATTCATGGCTGATATCCTGAGCAGCACATCATTTCAAGGAATGATCTTGAACGCCAAGGCTATAGAATCTTTCAACTCATAATAAACCAGACAAGGAAGCCTTGAATCACCCTGTACACTCCCAGTCCCACCTTGAGATTTGATTGACTCCGCGTCGTGGCCGTGGTTCGTCCCTGGAAGTTGAAATTGAATAACCCCAGGAATAATTGACAAGGCTCGCCAAGGTTCAATCATTCAGAATTGTTCGGGCCCTGTCATTTTCCTCACCCCATCTGTCCAATCCATGATTTAATGCGGTTCTTCTTCTCACTCCTCCCGCCGCCAACCCGCCCTTGTCAACCTCTCACCTTAGACCAACTCACTCTCATCCCCAACTGTGAAAACTAATTAAAAACTCTCACTTATTTCTCTCTGACCTTCCCAGCCTACAACCAACCATCTGGAACTTCTTTTTTTTTATTAGACAGAGCCGGCAGAGAGGATACAAATCAAGTAAAATTTTACCCAAATAAGTCCTCGCACAGAGTTTGAAGCCATAAAAAACTTTCTCTTTAGTTTTAGTAGTGTAAGCAAATGCTTTGACCCCACTTTCCTCATATGTTACGAACATAGCTCATCTCACTCTTTAGCTCGCTCAGTACCTACTTTGAACGTTTACTCATGCTGAGAGAGAGAGAGAAGAGAAGTTGAAAGTGTGTATAGTGTGTAGGGTCGTAAAAAGGAGTAAAAATGGTTCAGAGTGGGCTGTACAACAGCCCTGCTGCTTTAAGCCAAGCCAGACAGGCTGCAGCTCTAGGCCTAGTACCATGGACTAATTCTTTATTAGCTTCATCACAAAGCTAAAAGAATCATCCCACTTGGCGTTTTATGTATTTTTCCCCGGCGGAGCTCTTTTTTGGAGAGAAGGCTGCCGCCGATAATAAAAAGTACGCGAGAGAACATTTACGAGTTAGGAAGAGATATGGGTTCTCAATTTATCCCGTCGACGTCCTTATCTCCGGACAGAGGAGCTTATAAATAGAGTCGTTCGGAACAATTAACCCACCCCCGCCAGAGGCACGTAGATCCTGGTCTACTGACCGATTCTCTGGATGTTTCTCTTAGGCATCTGTGGATTTATACGCGCTTTTGGTCTCACAAATAAATGACCACCATACCAGAATATGACAAAATCATTCGTTTTCGTATGTGGTCTACCGCGCTTAGTAGTCATATAACTTTGTTAGGTTAGGTTTCTAACTAAAATGTTAGGTTAGGTTCAAAGAAAGCCGAACCTAACAACATCTAAGGTTTGATCCAAACTGAATTCATGAACGTTATATAAATCACACTTGACACAAGACTTGAACTATCTGTAGTCATCAATAATTGAAAAGCAGACCTACATATTTGCGAGTTAGCACGCTCCCCAGATACATTTTGCTCGTGAACGCGGACACCAGGATGGGTAACCTAGAAATCTGACCTTGTCATGGTCACGAGTCACCATAGAGCATTAGTATTTTCTTAATGACCATGTGTAAGAGGAATCGGAGATGGATTGGTTACACTAAAACATCCCATCAGGAAACCCGTCGTCGGTCTTTCTTTTCAAACGAAAATTTGTATTTCATTTCCTTCGTATTTCCTGGAGTCTGATGAAGCTGAGCAGGGAAAAGGCATGAAGAGTCTTTCTGGGTGAGAGAAACATCTGCTCTTCCAGTAGTAGCCAGCATAGCACAGACCAGACCGTCGAGGAGTCTGCCTACGTAAAAACAGCTCACTTTTTGTTTACACTTAGGATTTGCCTGGCATGACGCTTTGGGTTTCCTTCTTCGGCTACTCGACTACTCTACAGTACAGTATAGCTTGGATGGAAAGAAGGAAACCCTATTGAGGCTTTCGCCTTTCCCCCAAGTATACCTAACACTAACTAGTTAGTTTAGTACACTCTCTTCTACCTTATGAGATTCTGTAGACTGTGTTGATAGCTACGAGAAGTGTTTGAGGAGCAAAAAAAAGACGGGAAGAAAAAAAGAAAAACTCGAAACTACTATATACTACTACGCTCAATTAGACAAAATCCTATTTTAGAGAAAAGGCCGAGAAAAACTTCCGCACGTCCTCCACATGTATGTCTATGTGTCTGAGTGTGATTAGTATTCAGTGTAGAAAGATCAATTAACTGGATTATGTGGGGTTCTAAAAGGAGGATTCACATACCGAGAGACTCAAACAACCTCGGCACGTAATTGAGTTTCTCTTTGCCCATTTTTAGACTGGAAGGGACTTATGAAATGCTCCTTTTCGTCTCTGACAGACCATTAAAGTTAAGAAAGCTGGAAATAACCATGGAAACCGATGGAATTCCCTGTACTAACACCCAGACTGCTGAATTTCTTTTGATAATATATTCACTAATAGAGTTTCCCATGTGTTTTCAAAACGAGAAATACTAATTATTTGATGTGGACATTCTCCGAGGGCTGTTACAGAAAGAATGACGGTCTGAGATTCGAGAATAGGGCACACTGAGATTCAAACTGGTGATTTCGTTCCATTGACCATTCGAAAGGAAGGCTAACCGCGGAATTTCAGTTCAAAGGACAAATTCGTTGTTCTACCGGAATATTTTCCTAATAATTGACTGAGTCAGGAGGTGACACAGCCTTGTAGATAAATGCTAAACTCTTGTCGGCCAGAATCAACCAAAAATGAATTCCGGTAAGTAGCCGACCAGATGGTAGATGGGTACGAAAAAATATTTCGAATAAATACCGTACGTCAGAAACACGTGATATGCATGGGAACCGAATTAAAAACAATACACCATACGGTGTAAATTGAAGTTGGATTCATATGGAATTGAATAAATGCCGGTTTTAAATGAATAATTTAATGCCATTTAGCACAGGGTAAAGTTAGATTTGCTGACTCATTTTGGTTCCAGGCTGCCGGTAGGGAGCATTTTTCCTTACTTTTTATATTGGACGGCCCCAAACCAACCTTGGAACGTAAGCTGAGACCCATCAAGATTCAGCGTACTTTCTCTAGGAGAAAGTTCTATTTTCTCTTTCTGTCTCTGGCAAGGAGAAGAGAAGCATACGGGCACGTCTTATAAGATTTCAGTTCGAACAGCTAACTGGACTCTAGCTACCTCCCTCCCTAATTCGTGCACGAAGGAGTACTTTTCACGGCCGGTGTCACTGAGAGTTCCTTGTCAATTTAATTGGCTACGATTTGTCCGTAGTCAAGTGTAAAAAGAGGTTCGAATCTCGTTTTTTTTCGTCTATCCCTTCCATTTCCCCACTTTTATCTTAAATGCGTGCTTGGGGTTCGTAATATGGATCAGATTTTCAATTTTTGAGCCTTCATTCCTCCTTCTTGCTACTACTATTGATGCTCTGGGGAGAAATCAAGAAGACAAGATCAATCTGTCGGAATTTGGAGTTTGAAGTTTGGCTAAGGAATTTGGACTGTTTTTCTCAGATCGGAATTTAATATAGGAAATTAGCTTAAAATAGAATTAGAGTATAATAACCTTCTGACCTTTTCACTATAGGGTGTGATCAATCAGAATTTATGCCTGACGTGTGGCCTAATCAATTGCGTGTTTTGTCGAATAAAAACGATACTAGATTCAAATATCACCTGATTAAACGGTTATGGTCTCCAGCCCTACAGCTCTGACGTATGAAAATTCACACCTAGCTTGACTGCAGTGAAAGTGAAAGCAGACGTGCCCAGCGACAGATTGGAATTGCAAAATGAACATGCAACCACCACTGAATTGCTTTACAGCTTGGCGACTTAGTGTAGCTATATACATTTGCCTTTTAATTACAATTTGTATTATGTGAAGCTTCCTTGTTGAAATGTATTGTACATGTTTTCAATTTTCATTTAACATGGTCTCAAAAAAGAGTATATTTAACCTTGCATGTAGTAAAACAGTACAATTGACATGCTTTCACTCTAAAGTAGCACGGTAAAAGCAGCGCTCGGTGGACCTGCGCTTTCAGGAAGGTAATAGTAAATTAACAACGAATTACACTGTACACAGATATTTCGTAGTATAGTATCGACGAATAGTAACAACTGTGTTTTTAATTGCTTGAGAAACGCTAAATTAAAAATAAATATTTACTCCTTGACAGATAAATATGGGTATTTATTTTGTAGTTTACGGTAGCGAGTAACGACACTATGCAAAAATGGCGCACCCGGTTGCTAGGGCCCCAACCGGGCCAATTGCAGCATCTCCCGCACATATCTGTTTTATAATAACAGACATGTTTTTCGAGACATATCCTTTCTGAACAGAGGCATTTGGGCAAGCGAAATATCGCATAGAGACGATACCGCTTCTGGGCTTACGCCATACGTTGAAACGAGGCACGGCTATTTGAAATCCTATATCTAGGCATAGTACTATTGGTAGTGGTGCTGGTGCATACATTGAATGATCAACTGAGTAAAATGTATGTAGCATATCTCTATGAAATCTGTAGGTAATCTGTTTTAGTATATTTCCAACTCGAGATTTGTAATATAAAAAGAGCTTAAGTGTACAGCCCATAAATCATGGATTTAGCTTAATTAGTTAGGAAAGCAGTTTGTTACAAAGTTCGTGGCCCAGATCGAGTAATGGAGGGGACTGTTGGCTATAGGTTTTTGACACAATTATTGATTAGAATAATCAGACGTGACATTTAAAAAATATGCTTCCAGGAGTTCTCTAAAACTCGAGCAAGATGTTACACTAGATTAAGGGGAAAGCGATGGGGCGGAGAGTCTGGAAGAATAACAGTTGCCAATGGGAAGTTTCTCGTAGAAAGTCAAGTTGGGGCTCTCCGTAGTAGTCTTTCTTTAGTAGTCTCCGTATTTTGTAAGTCGTGAGAGTGAACACAAAAGGTATTTTCATGCTTTGATCCCCAAGTTTCCTAGACGTCAAAGTGGAACTGAATTTAGATCAGGATGAAGCAGGGCTAAACCAATACGACATCTCGGTACAGTCAGTCTAGTTTGGATTAGGATACTGGGAGAAAAAACGGATATACACAAATTGGCTCGAGGACGTTTGAATTTGAACCTTAACCCAACTCGGCCTTTTGCCCTGTCCTATCGATTACCTTTAACCAACCCATTGGTTGGACCTGGATTTTTGAAGATACTGAGAAAGACAGAGTTTGTCTCAGAGATCATCAGGCTGGGGCTTCTTCAATTCCACGAATTGTCTTGCCTAAATCTTACAAAAATCCCTCTGTGTTGACTAAATCCTACAATTTCAGTCGCTTTGTCATAATACGTTGAACTACATTCGTTTCTGAAGTTCATTACGTACTTCCTAGAAACCCTCGCTATAGAATTTCGCAACTGTGTAATGTAAACTATGTACAGGGTTACACGAAATGGTATAAGCCCCCGTCTTTAGGTCATACTTTGGAAAATTGTACAATGACATATGATATATCAAATCAAAGAAAATTTCATTGCAGATTTAATGGTATAATAACATTTTCTTTTGAAATTGACTTTTTCGAGATGCGGCGGCTGTCTAGCGCAAGAGAAAGAAGGTGGGTGGTTCAGCGGTGACCCATGTCGCTCTTGCGTCTTACTACGACAGAACAAAATCCGGCTCGCGGTGGAGATCGCGACTCGCCACCGTGCGCGGCTGAATGTTTGGTGACATTTGAGGTGTTGAATACTGCTTCTTAAGGATTATTGACCCAGGAAGGTTGATAAAGGGTTTGAATCAATTTTTCATCGATTTAAAAGAAGTTAATATTACGATGGACCATTGGAGCAGCTGGAGGAGTAAAATTCGACCTTTTTCACTATTTTGTGCAGCCAAGCGGCCGTTTGTACGAAAATTGAAAATAGTATTGCGCCACTAGATCTGCAATGAAATTTTCTTTCATATCATATTGTCATATCATATGTCATTGTATAGTTTTAGAAAGTATAACATGGGTGTGGGGGTGGGGGGGTGGTCGTAAAACATTTCGTGCCATCCTGCACTTTCCCAAAACCGCGTAAAGTCAAACGTCCAACATCACCATATAAATCTGCGTTGTTACATTAACCCTCAGAGTATTCAAGCTTATCGCAGCATGAAAAATAAAATATGATTGTTATGTAATTGCAATACATACTTTTTATGTAATTGTATTGTAATTGTTATGCAATATGCAATAATCCAGCACTTTTGACTCATGTATGTGCAAGTAAGCACTTTATTTCTGCAAATTTGTGACTTGTTTAACAACCTTTATCTCTTCTAAAATCATATTTTGGGATAGTTGAAAGTTAATTGTATTTGTAAGTAAATTAAAGTATATCTTACTTGAGCTTAGATTGCAAATTTGAAAAGCATAAATAAGTCCGCGGAATTACCATTTAGGCGCATTTGGATTTAATGCATATTGACACTTGAGTAGTTCAGAAAAATCTGGCTTGAGCTCCCACTGCGGTTTATAAAATTGCCATTTTAGATCCTGTACGTAGTACATGGATCCCGAGGTGAAACCTAGAAAGATGTTAGAACATTCTCTGCAAAATAGCAAAATTTCTTCAAATTTGCAAAAGCCGGTTAGCGGTAGCCTGTAATAAATTTCTGGAATAGTAAATTTAAATTTGATCCCAAGTTGCGCATGAAAGTTTGTGTACAGCGAAATTCGTATTTCATATAAATAGATCATGCCGAGTGTCTGTGCCCTTCAAGAGAAGAATCCTGAGACACGCCCAGGCTCCAGACGGCTTATTAGTGGAAGCGGGGAATGATTTTGAAATGCAAAGAAATAGCTCATATCCAAAGGCTCAGGAATGAGAAGTCTACACTCTCATTGATATTGAGTGAATCGGTCGTTCACGCCCCAGATAATGTTAATACACTGCCTTTGAGGAGGCTGAATGGGAGAAAGCCGAGTCATAAACGTCGAAGAACGGCGGAAATTGAGGAGGAATGAAACGAGGCCTGACTACTGTGGAATGGACTGTGAACTGGAATGCCGGGATTATATAGGTATTGAGAGTTGAGAAGAAGATTAGACATTGAGTGAGAAGAACGGAGACCCCCTTGATGACAAACAAGGCTTCAACAACGGAGAGTTCGAGCCGAGACATCATCCTCAATTGAATTCAAGAGAGCAGAAATGTAATAATCTATTCTACCATTTCAAATTCCTATATCCCGTGATACACAGGATCGCATGCTGTTTTTCCAACCTAACATTACGCAGTTTGTGTTCATTGTCTTTAAATCGGGTTATGAAATTACGCGATCCCAAGATCACATGCAAGATCAGTAAAACTCATTCTTACATCCTCGACTTCTTCTAGACGAAGGAGGCAAAAAGTCAATAAAGTTATGACTCGTTAGAGCCAGGCTCTTGGCGTTAGGAAGGAAAGAACACATAACCATTTAATTAAAACACCGGTTCACTAGCTTTGACGTAAAGCACTACCTTGCTAAGCTAAGGGGCTCAGAGTAATAGGATTTGGAAATTGGGGAAATAGATGAAAATAGACGATTCGGAGAGCGGAAATCGGCAATGAACGGAAATAGGGTAAACAAAGAGTTTGTGCTTGGAGACTCCGCCGCCGTCAGGAAAATGGAAATATACAAATGAGAGATACGAGTAAATTCTAAGAAATTAAAACAAGAAAATAATGAGCTAAGACTGACTAAGCTTGCTCAACAATAGTTGCTAAAAATTTTATTTGTAATTGGATGCTATGTTAAAACCGGTTCAAGTACTTTCGATAACTTGTCATAAGAGTGGTTAAGATGGTACACTGCTTGTAACTCCCTCAGCGATGAGACCGTTCGTGTATTAGGCTTATTCGCATTCTCAGTCGACCCTATCTACCGAATTTCCAATTTACATTTTGCAAAACGGTATTTGGCCTTGCCCATCAGTTTCGTGCTATATACTCACCCCGTTATTTGCACAGGAATTTTACTGTATAGGTAAAAAAAAATCAATCAATTAAAATGGTGGGAAATATTCGGAACGTCTAAAACCCTGAGTAAAATATTTAAATATTTAAAATATTTATATTTAATCTGTTGTGTTTAGAACATCTGAACTTCTTTCATATTGAGATATTTTGAAGCAGCATTGTGCCGTACAGAATAGAAAAGAACGGGCAACGAATTTGGAAATTACTAGGTACAAGTATTTTAGTATCTAAAATTCGCAAATACACCATAATACGAGTACACAAAAACATTTTGTAGATAAATACAACCGACAAGTAAATGAAGTTGGGATAATATACCCAAGGTACACAAAAACCGGAAATAAAAAATCAGGATTTACGTAAAAACTAAAAAACAGAACCGGAAACCAAAACATGGGATTACGTAAAAACCGGATACCAAAACAGAGAATATTGGTACATAAAGACGGGAAACAAAATTCTAAAATTCGCAGAAATTAGAATAGGCGAATTTCAAGACTCACAAACATTCGGATCTTAAAAATCAGGACACTGAATAAAAAACGCATTAACAAACATATTTATTTTATTTTTCATCGTTCTTGACGTCTGTGAACGTTCAATATTTGTTCATTTCCGATTCTGCCAGGGAACAGGAAAGCATGATAGGATTAGAGCCTTTCAATAGTGCCAGGATTCAATTCCTGGCAACGACTTCCTGTTTGTTTATTCCCTATTCGAAATGGGTTGATGAATAAATAAAAACCATACAATACATATACATATCCATAATACGTGTACGTGTACCCTCACCTAAACGGACCTCTGAATATTTCACTATTCTCTCTACCAAACTGAATTCAGAATGCATGTTTAAACTGAATATATACGAGTGTATGCCCTAAATCCCAAATCCCAACCACCACACACACACAAAGGTCGTATTAGAATCTTGAGTAAATCCTGGAATAAGTTTGCTCCAGAAAATACAAAATTCACTACGGAACTAGAGAAAGCACTACTTTTCTCCGAGTTCTACACGTTCCATGTTACAGGACATATATAACTTAAATGTATGTTACAGTTACTATTTAGACGCGCATTTGCAGGTCAGGTATTTTTTATTGCGTTTCGTATTGTAAGGAAACATAGTTTAACAGAAGTAACAGTCGTTTCTGTAGTAGGTACTTGTTTATAAATTAATTACTTTGTATGTAGGATACCAGGATTTAATATTCCGATTCCTGAGCTTTATTGAAGTAATGTCTCAATTTTCGAAAATGATACAAGCATTACGAATCAGACACACAATGCATACACTGTGCATGTTTACTTTGCAAATTTTATACATTTACTTTTAGGGCACTTATATTATGCGCATGTAATTCAATTTATTACAAAGAAACATAATCCTAAAGTTTATTCCGCTTTGTAATTTCGAATTACAAGACATGAGGTTTTAATTTTAAATGGCTTTAAAAAGTTAACTTTGAAAGCAGCATATAAAAGCTAAGTAGAACTCTAAAATTATATCCGTTATTCCAGAGCACATGAATTTCAATGTTCGATTATGTTAGAATTAAAACGTATGTCATGTAAAAGCGTCAATTCTCGACAATATCCATTTTCACCGGAGTTTTATAAATAGTAGTAACTCGCATTCTGCGTAATCTACCACGTTATAGAGTCTTATAACCCATAAGCTTGTTTAGATTAGGTTCTAAAATGTTTAGTTGGGTTAGGAAGAAAGTCGGAACTAACCTTATCTTTTAGAACCTAACCAAAGTTATTAAACTCCTTGAAGATTTATAATTAAAACCGTACCCATTGGTTGAGCCGTAACATAGACTCCGTTTAAAACTTTTCTGTTCTGCCTCCTGCATGTGCAGTTCTCATTACTTGCTGGGTACTGTACAGCGAGGAGTCCAAGTGTTGTAATGACGGGTGGTGGTTTGGAGTTTGGGACTTTGTAAAGTGTATGTATTCCAGCTCCCGGTCCATTTACCACAGTAATGTAATAATAGTAAAAACAACAACTTTCCCCCATGCCTGGGAGCTCCAGCATTACACAACGGACTCCATAAGCCAGTGCGAGGCAGGCAAGGCACACAAGAGAAGAGCGGAATTCAAATCTTGTATATTACATTTACATAATGTTCCGGCATTACTCTCCGCTTTATCTATGTACACAAAAAATTGAAAGACACTCCGCTTGGGGTACAACTCTCATCTTCTATTATTTCAAAATCCCTGTCTTTTCACTTTCACTCCATGCAATTCCACATCCAGTCAACTCTCCACCCAGACACCACCTGCCTTGGTTCACTTTAAACTTGGATTGTATTTTACCCTTAGGGACATTTGAACTCAGCATCATATAGGACATAAAGAATATCATCTCAAACAAGTACTTTTCAACGAATTTTGAGTATTATAAAACTAAATGGTACCGGTTGCTGGTGTGGCCCCCCATCGAGCGGTACAATGTGCAGTGCGTGCTCCGCCTGCAATCTGTACCAACTCAACTTGTAACCCTTATATACTATATTTTCCACGCTTATCTTAATTAGCAAATATATAACGTAACTAGTCTGTATATATTGCCATTGTCAGTTCAATTTAAATAATGTGCTAAATACGCCGACGAAGCAAAAATTCTTTTAAAAAATCAATACTAATTAACTACAAATGCGTTCAAACTTGATGACAAATTTCAAAGTCATCTATACAGAATTTATATAGAAATTGTGAAATTGTGGTTTGTTTTTAATTGCGGCTCCTTCAGTCTCATCTCAACCTGAGTTTGTAACTTTAGTTAATGGCCACAACCCATTACAGCTTGACACGTCCAACTCGAGTAGTATTCATGCAATTGACACGTAAAGACGTTTGAAAGCTTGTAGCTTGATTAACAAACGCCGGTCATTAATATTAGCAGGAATTATTATTATCATGCAAAAACCAAAACTGGAAACAACTTGCTAAAAACTAATTTTCTTGCATTATAATTTACTATAACAGGGTTAATTATAGCTTGTGTTCAGAGACCGGTCATGATTAACCAGGTTTTTAGCAATCCAATGACGTTTTTTGCGTGTCATTTGGACGAATATTACTCGAATTGGATGTGTAAACCTGTTACAAATTCTGTGTATAAGCTAATTAACCTTAGAGAAACCTGGTGCGAATTCCAACTAGTTTGAGCTATACTTGAAGAATTCGAGAAACCTCCAAATTTTCTCGGATATTTTTAAGACAAAACCATTAGTTTTCTTTTGCATATATTTAGTTACATAAATTTTTTCAATTTATTTGAACCATTGATATTTCACGCCTTGACGGTGGTATAAAATACAGCACTCTGTATAGTATAAAAAATACTGTTTAACTATATCTGCCTCAGTCCGTTTAAATCCAATATCTCCCCAAAAAATCCACCACAAACCACAACAAAACAAATCTCTGAAAGGGGTCAATATATAATTTACGTAGTTTGATGGCAGGGCCAGAAAAAGAGAAATGTTGTGGAACTCAGATCAAGAATTACTTAGAGCGAGAGATAGGGATAAAACTATTCCATGGACTTTCCTTCCCGCTCCACGCCCAAACAAACTTTTTGCTTTCACTACTTGGGCTACCTTTGCAGGAGTAGTCCAGATAACAGAAAACAACCCAGTCCAAGTGCTCTCCTACTATAATTTAATAATTGAGGATATAATACAGGTCCGACCTATTGGAACTAAACTATAATGATATTATATTTGATACCATACAATTTCACGACGTACGTACGTCCTGGACATAGACATAAGACCTTCGAGAGAACAGCCTGGAATTGATTTCTGAGCTCCTAATAGCTCGATTACCTTGGCCCAAAGTTCAAGGCCCCGTACAGAACTGATAAGTCTACCTGTATGTGCTTGTACCGGACTCAAATCACTCGAGTAAACGGCTTAAGGGAATTCGAATGTAATTTTGTCATTTTCATGATGCTACAATTGTGCTACACAGGATTCCTATCTGCAGTGAACAGAGTGGAGGACGGAAATGAAGGTTCAATTGGATTTATTCTCCAGTTTTGCCAGATGGAAAGTCAGTGAAAGTTTAGATCCGTCAGCTTTCCGACCTTGATAAGTAGGTTCGAAACGCCTCTGTAGTATTTGAAGTTACTTTTGACAACTTGGTTGAATTTTTGATCAGTCTTTTCGAATTCCATATGAGCTTTTCTCGGATTTTATGAAATATCATGTGCTTAAATTCAACCAAATTTATATAATTATCAAGGTTAATTAAACATAGTGCATGCCTACACCAAGTACTCAAATATAGTTTTGGTGCAAATTTTTGGAACGTACGTACGCGTCTTCAGCTTAAGTCAGTCTCATTTTTACCCTTGGGCAATTTCTGGAGCCACCTTTACCTTGGTTGGCTGTGTATTGATTTAAAGGAGAATTGTGCATGCAGGAAACCAAGCTCTGACGTTGATTCAAAGTTTTCCGGATTTCATACACTTCTTGTAATGATCTTAACTTAATACAAGTCTTTCAGAGACATACGAAACGAAACCACATTTAGATAAGAGGATGCAAGTAAAATAACACTAAGCCGAGGCCGTTGTTGAGTGCAAACACTAACACAAATGAGAGAACCATGCAGCAGAACCGTAGAGTTTTAGCTTAATTACTCGCCCACTCCAGACCACTAACAGTAAAACTCGTAAACTAGTTAAGCTTAGTGTGGAAATGTCATGTTGTCCCTGGGCGGCGGCAGTAGCACTGACCCTGCTGACGACGACTTCCCTTTCCCTATATGTATCGCACCTAATACTCCGGTAAAACAATGCTGTCTCTTGAGGAGCTTTCCATCAAGGTGTTCCGACAAACAATAGCGCACAAATATATTAGCATCTAACTGTATGTAAATCAATCATTACATGCGTTTGGGTTATGTTAGGTTACAGTATGAGAAGTTAGTTGACCCTGTTCAAAATACTCAGATCGCTTACAGTAAGCCGTGAAATGGATCAACTTTGAATATTATCAACTTAAAAGTATTTGTTGGATCTGAATTTGAACCCCGAAATCTAATGTAAAATTCAAACTAAATTTGTTGTTACTATCTTTGTAAATAGTCTTTAAATGTACAATCAATTTAACTCGAGTCAAACTGATCTTGAATAGAAGGCAGGCGTCAATAGAATCGAGTCAAGATTATATGAGACTGAATCGGTCATGAATCAAATCGAGCTAAATCTTGAAATAATCTTGGTTCGATATTCTGGATTCGCGGACGACACGAAAAAAGTGTTTTCTAGGTTCGTTGTTTTGTGTGCTGTGTTTGAGTCGGTGAAGTGTCCATAAAATGAGGGTTGTTGTGCCGGAATCCCACACGGGGAAGAAAGTACTCAGTAAATTAAACGAAGGGTCTATAAAAGAAGGGCGGAGTGAAAGGAGGAAAGGTCCATTATACGCTCTTCTCCCGCTCCAATGAATGAAACAAAAGAAAAGCAGGCTCAAGAAATAACCCACAATTGGAATCCACAACATTTTCTCAACCGTAAATTCCCAAATTACTCTACAATAGAAATAATGTGACATTGTAGGAGTACAGGCAGGGGAATAGCAACGAGAAAAACCCAAGACAAAAGGAGAAAAAAACAGATAACATGCTGGAAAAGTCGGATACATGGATTCTAACTCATTTTGTGGGCAATTCAGTTTCTAAACAGACCTTGGCTACGACCAAGGCAATGAGTACAGGGAAATTGGTATTTGAAATAAATGTCTCTTGGCCTACCAATGAAGTACCTAACCTACATACCAGTTTAACAGCAGATCCTATAAATTAGTATGTGAAATCTTATGGCTTAAAAAAGCTGCGCTGGAAGCATATGGAGACAGGACCAAGTACAGTACACACTGCACTCATCGTAAGGAAGTCGCCAGATCGGCCACATAATTGTATCAGCTAAGCTTCAGAAAATTAAGCTGAAGGATCCCGAACCCTATTAATTGTAAGCTCAAACCTTAAATCAAAAATGAAGTCGATCAGAAACCGTACTGCTTCATTCAACGTTCTTATTTACAACAATATTTTAGTACTGTGTCATGTCTGGCGCACCGCGTTTTAAGAGTCTTAAAGCCTTTTTGTTAGGTATTCAAAAAATGTCAGGCTAGCTACTCTCAATTCGGGCAACGCCAAGTTTTAATCTAAGCTAGTCTTACTTTCTAATCCAACCCAAACAAGATTCAAGACGTGGTATCAATATTTGCATTTGAAAGTAAGCTTACATTCACCAACCAAACACACTGTGCCAAAACTGCATTAAAAATAAAACAAAACGAAGGAAGTACGTTCTAGATCAATTCTTCATCCTGAAGGCATAGGATACATTTTGATTTAGGGTCTCTGTGGCAAAAGTCCCTTTGGCAACTTTTAAAGAAATTTAGAAAAATAGGAAAAAGGTCCAACTGGCAACTGTAAAAGTAGCCAGTTAGGAGAACTCAAAATATGTAAATTTAAATATTGGAAATCCACAAGAACTGGAATTTTAGAATTTTAGAATTTTTTTGAACTTGAAATAAAAAGTTGCCAGATGGGTTATTTGCTATCTGGCCGAAATTTTTGGTCCAAGTGGCTACATTTTTAAGAAGTTGCCAAAGGGACTTTTGCCACAGGGACCGATCACCCCTCATACCCTGTCATGACATTGACTTCAAAGACAGCACAAATCTGAAAGTAAGTATTGGGACATTATGAATAAGTGAGTTATCTTAAATCCGCAGGCCCAATTGAATAATTTGGTATTGTATTTATTTTGAGTATATAGCGACGCGTTTCATGTTCTTCCTCAGGCTTGTGATGGTTGTGTTTCCATCAATACATCAAATTCGGTATAATTACGGTGATCCTTTGGGACCAGACTGATTCTCGGTTTTAAATAAGTAGTTATTATAAATTATAACAATCGCAGATTTGAGATAACTCATTTATTCATAACGTTATTTTGGAGTGAGGAAGCAAGCAGCATTTGTCCGGCTTCTCCTTCGTTAGGACAAAAGTTCTGAGCGAAGGGATCGGGCAGAGAAGCTGGATTTCTTTACTTTTGATAGGTATTTTAATTTTCTAATTAGGAGAAGATAAGGAAATGTTGTTTTTAATTTACATGGGAAATTGAAAGGAAATAGTTACATTTTTACACAGAACCATGTGCTGTACTTGCATAAGCATCCACCGAACCACACACGGCGTGGGAATTCTAATGTTACAGAAAACCCACTACCAA
>JAQFYT010001165.1:0-18075 GCA_034694925.1 Ceratophysella denticulata
GCTGGTAAAAACCTGATTATGGTATTTTTAATTTATTTTTGCTGGTATTTTTCCTTTATTCGATGGGTACTTTAAATCCCAGCCCTTTTTTATGCGTCACACTGTACACGTAATTTCGTACTGCATTAGATTTATTGTAACTAATACACCAATATATTTTGAAAACCGTAAAAACCAGATTAATTAAAGCATTACAGATTATTAGAATGCCTCGAGTAACCTCGTCAGGTAAGAAGTGCATGGATTCAACATCTCTCAAATTATGTATTGCGTAAAGTTTAACATTTGTTAATTTAATACTCATTAAGCTAACAAAAACACGAAAAGCAAGGCTGACATAAATAGGATGTGTTGATGGACAAGTACGCGAATCTTTTCCCACGACTGATCTTAACGAGGCGTGAAAAACTGAACAGTTCCCATCATAAACCAAATTATTGTTTTTCATAGAAATAAAATTCATATATGTACATTCCACCTAAGTCCATCAACTGCAGTAATGTCATGTCACATCATATATTCCGGTCTCAAGCCGCTGCGCTATAGAGCCAATTTTTACCAAATATTTATATAAAAAACAAAAACGCACCAACACAGAGGCATCTGAATTCGTTCACATCGTAAAAAGTGGGTAAACTGAATTTAAAAAAAAAGCCATTAATGCAGACTCATCCATTCATTCAATTTAATTATGCGTTAATTGGATTAAGTACTGGTCTATGTCTTTATTAATTATAATTACATATATTTGAGGGTCAATCTGAAGCGGAAATTGAGTCACTGTGAACCTAAACCCATAGAATTCAATGGTCAATGTAATTTACAACAGATGACCTTCTCATCATAGGCAAATACAGAGCACTTTTATTATTGGGTCAAAATACAAGGGTACGTCAAAACATTCTGATTGAAATCTCAAACAGAGTACCTACCTACGGACTACAGTATACATAGTAAACTAACCCAATTGTATTCGTTTCGTACTTAATTCCGACGTACATTAAAGAACAGATTCACACAGAAAATGACTTTTTTCTTTTTATAAAAAAAAATACAATAAATATCAATAATTACACTTCGTGATTGTTCATTACAATTTGTAACAGACTTGGAATTAATTGGAGTTTATTAGTGGAAGTGAGAAGACATACATTCAATAGTCATAAACGAAAAGTTCCAGGTTGCAGGCCTCTAACGTGAACGCGATGAATATGGAAGGTAAATTAATACAAAACAATTCGTTTATTTGAAATTACAGTTCTCCTAAAATTAATTATTGTTTCAAACTATTTGTATACATTTATTGATTCGTTTTCAGAACGGACCCAGGCCTGGGTCACCCTAGCCTGTACGGACAAGGAAGGACTGGAAGCGATTTTGCTTGCAAAGTCTATGGAAAATGTTGGAACAACAAGGAAATTCTGGATTTTAATTTCCGAGAACGTTACGCGTGAAATGAAGTACGAATTATTTATTCAAATTATGACGACAGATTAAGCATAAAAAAGTTTGAACAGTTGGGTTTTAATTCTAAAAAAAGGCTTCTAATGCCAAGCATTAAGAATATTGGATAGCTAAGGCCTATTGTGTCAGAATACTTTTTCCAAGTCTTTGTCACATATTGTCTTGCATGACATTTAAAAAAAAATAGCTTCCTAACTTTTTATCGTGCAAAGGTTTTGCTGCCATCTGTAAAGCCTTGATTTGGAAAATTCTGGTAAAAAAAAACAGGCAAACATATAACAAATGCTTCATATTTACAGGAGTCTTCTTCTTCAAGTTTTCCATGGAGTAATACCGATTTCCAATGAAGATTTGAAAAATTTGTGTGGCTTGGATGCTGATTCATCAATTTTGAAATTATGGTGCTGGAGATTGGCTCAATTTGAAAAATGTATTTTTGTGAATCGGAATTTGTTGGTAGGTATTGCATAAGTAAGCTTAATTTTAATAATCATGAAACTAACAAGTGTTTGCTGTACAAAAGATTAAAATCAACTCCGACGTACTATTCAACTACGACGAGTTTTCCACGGCGCCTGACGAAAAATTAATCAATGGATTCGATGCATCTCTCTTTGTGTTCCGCCCAAGTTTTCAAACATTCGGATATCTATTGGAAATTGCTCAGAACAAGAATGGTAATTTTCTTTACATTTAAATTTATTAATCTAAATATTAATTTTACAACTTTTTGTCTACTACTTTCGCTTTAATTTTAGATTATGTCAAGGCGGAGGACGTTTTGATGACTGCCTTTGGGAACAATTGGTCGAAAATTGGCGAAGTGTCGGGAATGATTCAAGTTTCCAATCTTTCCGGTCTGTGGAACCGGAACGGTGAGACTTGCGTAAGTTTATGAAGATTTTAATCCAAATAAAGACTGTGATTAGCTAATTAATTTCTAAATTAAATAAATAACAAAATGGTTTCCCCTCCTAATATATTCAGGTTCAGGGAATGACACAGGAATGGTTACACGTTTATTTCCAGTTGGTTCTACCACTTCTAAACGGTCAAACGGTGAGTAAATTTCCTGCAATTTTTTTTCAAAAAAGCATCTGTTTGGTATTAGCAGTTCCTGGTATTAGCATGAGCATTCTATTATTTTTAAATCTTTCCCTGTTTTTTTAAACCGACGTGAACCCGATAGGTCAATTTTTTGAAGATCCTTATTAAAAATAAATCCATTCATATTTCCAACCTAACGTAAACAAAAGTCTAACATGATTGTATCAAGAAACTCAGGTTAGGTTAGGTTATGATATTTTTTTGACTTTCGTCGGGTTTATTAAAAGTCGACGGAAATCAGTGTTATCTCGAATCTCCGTCGTAACTTAGCACCTTAAGTAACAGTTTTTTAATCAATATTTTTCAGGCCTAATTTAAACAAGTTTTGGCTTAAACTTTTTGACAAGTTTTGTCCTAAAAAACGATCGAGTTGTTCATGGATTTTATTCAAATTATTTACCTGATTTATGCTCAGAAAGGGTAGATTAAGTGTATTCAGGTTAGAATAGGTTTAAAAATCCGAAAAAGATGAAAACGTTGTTTTTCAGGACAAAACCTGTCAAAATTTTTAGGCCAAAACTTATTTTAATTAGGCCACTTAAATTTGCACCCGTTTTTTTTGTATTTTCGATGTAAATGTATTTGTACCGACACATTTGCATTAGAGTTTATAGTTGTACCGGACGCTATGAATCTTTCATATAAAATAAGGTGATATTGCTTCCAGACGACAATTGACCCCTTTTCCAATATAGCTCGTATTGTAATTCAAATTCTAAAAAAACGAATAATTGCATAGGCTTTTACCATATAATAATGACACACAGAATGGTAATGATTTCAATGGTTGCATTCAAAGGAGCATGCAAGGATCTAGAAACAGTATTGAAATTATTTGCGTTTACAAGTCCAACCTTAATCATAAACTCTGTAATTAGTTTATTAGACGTCTCAAAAATGTAGACTAATGTTTCTTTGTACTGATTTTGTTGTACCTTGACACGGTAACTTTTACAAATTACTTTTAAAAATTAGTTGCAGGGTTAATTCTACGCTAATTTTGTCTTGAAATTAAGATTTACAAATTAAACTTATATTTTGTATTGGTCTTAATATGGGAATGCACTGGGAATGCACTGTTCTACTACATAGTTAGGCCTTGGCATGGGAGTTTTCATTGGATTCAGCATGAGAACTGACAATTATAATTAGGTAGTTAAGAGTCGAGAGAACTCTTTGATGAGTTTAACATTGAATTCTGACATTAATTTCTGCACTCAGGACCCGCTGGGAACTTCAATTAACTTTGACTCTATCTTAACTTAGGTCATGGTATCCAAAAAAAAAAAAATAGTAACAAGGTACTTCACATGTCCTCGTGCTAAATTACATTTGGTAAACAAACGCAGAGATTTAATTATAGAAAATTCCTTACTTCCCAAAATTAGTGATTTGATTACAGTTACAAATTAAAGGTGTACGTATCAATCTGGTACAAGTCTACAATTTCAAGTATATATGTTAAACTATGCATACATTCGACCAAGGTTATGAATGACTTTGTGCAAAGATGTAACAGTAACTCTATTATTTCATTAACCCACTAATACCACTTTATTAGGACAAACACGTACAAGAACACCTACAGGAAATACTGAATTCAAGTAACCTTCCACGAGAATACCCTGGAAAACCCGGTATCGAACTTAGCCTGGACATGAACAACAATCCAACGACCCTAGCTGACTACAAAGACACCATTGCAATTATCGGAATGAGCTGTCGTTTCCCTGGAGCCAACTCTCCGGCTGAATATTGGAAACTACTTTCGGAAGGGCGGGAAGCCATTCGGGATTTCCCAGAAGAACGTCCATTTTATGGAGACCCAAAAGCCCGACGTATGAAAGCTGGATTTCTAAATTGCCCCGTGGATGAATTTGATGCAAAATTATTTGGGATTAGCCCACGAGAAGCGACGCTGATGGACCCCCAACAACGTTTACTACTAGAACTTACATGGGAAGCACTAGAAAATGCTGGACTAAATCCAATGTCTCTTCGAGACTCCAATACTGGTGTTTATGTAGGACTTTGGCAACAAGACTACGAGCGAATCATCATGGAAGCCAGAGATAAAGGAACTTCGGATTTTCTGCATGTTTTTCTGGGAAATAAATATTCCGCGACGGCATCGAGAGTCTCATTTTGTTTGGGATTCAATGGACCGGCTGTTGCGATTGAGTCAGGATGTTCTTCGTCCTTGACAGGATTACATATGGCTTGTGAGAGTTTGCGGAAAGGAGACACGTCGTTGGCCCTTGCAAGTGGCGTGAATCTGATTTTACTTCCGTTTAATCCCTTTTCGGGGAAAGCGGATAGTGACAATGGGGTTGTGCTGTCCAAGGACTACCGGTGTAAAACCTTTGATGAGAGTGCGGATGGGTTCGTGAGGTAAGTCAGTATTGTTTTTTTTCGTAATCAGCGCCAAACAGCAGCATATTCACATCTGAACATAACCGTATGTGCATCCGTACTCTTTACAGGGCGGAAGCCTGCGCAGTTGTTGCTCTTAAACGATTTGAAGATGCACGCCGGGATGGTGACAAGATTCTGGCGATAATCAAAGGATCAGCTATAAATAATGACGGAACTGGAGTTAGCTTTGGTACTCCCAATGAAAAAGCTCAAGAACAAGTTTTTCGGGCTGCTTTGAAAAACGCAAAAATACGTCCAGCCGATGTCAGTTATGTTGAAACACATGGAACGGGAACGGCTGTTGGTAAGCTAAAGCATGACCATAGTAGATTAATATTCATATTCGATATACACTTTGTATAATGTTAGGTATGTTTACAGGTGATCCAATCGAAATGTATGCTGTTGCCCAGGCCTATTCTGAGGACAGAACGGAACCCTTGTTCGTTGGTTCAGTCAAAACGAATATTGGACACTGTGAATCCGCAGCCGGAATAGCAAGTTTAATCAAAGTCATTCTCTGCATGCAGAACTCAGCAATTCCACCGCATTTAAACCTGAAAACATTAAATCCTAAAATTGATTTGGACCGAATTCCAGCTCGGATTCCATTAGTATTGACACCATGGACACCGCAAACCAAAATAGCGGCAATTAGCTCTTTCAGCATGAGTGCAACCAATGCCCATGCTATTATTCAAGAATCACCGCAATTTACCAGAGTATCTTCAGCATTTTCTCCAACTGAACGCATGGAAATTATAACAATCTCTGCTAAAACCGAAGAAACCCTTGATGATCTGAAACGAAAGTACGTTGAATTTCTGAAACGATCAGAAAACGAGAGGATTCCATTGAAAGATATTGCATACGCCACCTGCACTGGACGAGGACATTTTCAGCATCGAATTGCTGTTACTGCCTCAACCACTACAGAATTATTGACGAATTTGAAAAAACGAAATTATCAGCAAGGCAAGCTGTCGACCGTTAAAAGCAGAATTGGATTCTTATTCACGGGTCAAGGATCACAGTATCCTGGAATGGGCAAAGATCTCTACGACGCCTTTCCAGTGTTTAAAAATGCTATGGATTGCTGTGGAGCTCTATTTCAAGCAAAGTTGGGCGTTTCCTTGAAGAAAGTGCTTTGGAGCGACGAGAATCAACGATTGAACCAGACTTTGTTCTGCCAGCCAGCAATTTTTTGCGTTGAATACTGCTTAGTTCAACTTTGGAATTCTTATTGTATTAAACCGGATGCAGTTTTGGGTCACAGCGTTGGAGAATTTGCTGCGTGTGTCTGTGCCGGGATTTTGACGTTGGAAGATGCCATGTGCCTCGTTGTCCGCCGAAGCCAGCTCGTGGATAGTCTACCAACCGGTTCCATGCTCGCGATACGCGCATCAGAGAAAACAGTAAATAGCCTGATCAAACTTTGCAAACCCGGTACCGAACTCGATATTGCTGCCGTAAACTCTACCGAAGAATGCGTCGTATCCGGAAACTCGAATTCTGTCAAGCTATTCGAAGAATACTGCTTAAACAACGGTGTCAAAACCATCAAAATACCTGCTTCACATGCGTTTCACTCACGTGAAGTTGATTCAGTTTTGTCGGAATTTGGAAAATCCGCTAAATCTGTTGAAATTCGAGCTGCTAACTGTATTTACATCTCTGGAACACTCGCAAAAATTATGGAAACAATTGAATTTGGGCCACAATATTGGCAGCGCCATCTACGAGACAGTGTACGATTCTTGGATGCAGTACAAATTCTATGGCAAGATTGTAAAATTCTCGTCGAGGTTGGCCCACAACCTACTTTGCTTGGCTTAGCAATGGGAAACGTGGATGATCCGGAAAGAATTGGCCTGTTCTGTCCGACGATTCGCAAGAATGAACTGGACACTAATTCATTTTACACATCAATAAAAAAATTATATATTTCTGGAGCGGAGTTTGACTGGAAATCAATTTATGGAATTCAACAGAAATATTTGAATTTACCGCTCTACCCATTTCAACGACAGAAATATTGGATTCCGGATGAGCGAGAAAAAGATGACGAAATGAGTGCTGTAGTTCATCCACTCCTTGGTCGACAATTTCTTTCACCTTTACCTGAAATTGTGTTTAGCCAAGTATTCAATGTCAAAGAATTGACCTACCTAGAAGATCACAGGGTAGCAGACTGTGTCGTTGTTCCAGCGGCTGCCATGCTAGAAACATTTCTGGCAGCAAGCAGAGAAGTACTGCAAGGTGGATCCAGGAATCGGTTCACAATTACCTTAGAAAATCTACAAGTTGAAGCTGTTCTACCGCTTGAAACCCGATGTCGAATTCAGACAGTGATTTCACGTAATTCCGATATTTCCAAATATCAGCTAGCACTTAACAGGAAATTAGACAATCATTTTGATACATGGAAACGACATGCTTTAGCTGAATTCACACCCAGTTCGAATCATCCACCAGAAGTTACACTCGATCTTAACTTACTGAAGACAACTCTAAATTCAACTAAATCGATCGAAACCACATACAAAGCCATTGCGGAGGCTGGGATTCAATTTGGCCCAAAATTTCAGAGCATAAATGCCGCCTGGTTTGACTTGACACAAATTCTTACACAAATTTGCATGCCAGAGAATTCAGAAGACTACATATGTCAACCAATCGTGCTCGATGCAATGATTCAAACGTCCGCATTCCGAGATTATTTACAGAGCGAAGAAGTAAAACCAATTTTGAAAATGCCGATCAGCATACGAAAATTCACATGGTTTTCAAAACCAGTGACTTCTACTGTATTTGCTCACAGTGCTGGAGAACGAGGGAATGTGACGCTCTACAGTTCTGCAGGGGAACAACTCGCTCTCATGGAAGGTTTAGAATTATTGGAAACAAATGTCAATTTTGTGAAACGGTCAATTCGTGCGGATTCCTTGGAAGTCCCAGATTTCATGTGTGACAGATGGAGGCCTGTTTTAGGGAAAATGGATTGCAGAGTCGATATGGACAAGATGTCGGTTGCGTCGAATTCTTCGTTCCGTGTTTTGAATGTTCGAAATGAAATTGAAACATTGTCTATGCAAGATTCAGATAACCAGAAATTGTCAGATTTTTACAAACAACAACTCAAGTTAATTCTGGCTTATTTATTGGACAGTATAAAGAACTTCCAAGTAAGAGATGGCATCGTGCGAATTTTAGAAATAGGTGCTGGTAGTAAAACGGATATTTTCAACGAATGTCATCAAGAGCTCAAGAAATTGAATATAGCGTATAACTACGTCTTGACAGATTCATCTTCAAGTACACAAAATCCCACAAGTGACAAACCAGATTTGTCCTACCAAGTTTTGGATATCAAGCAAGACCCACTGACACAAGGGTTTTCACCGAATGAATTTGATGTTATATTGTGGACGAATTCCAATAATTCAGAAACTTTGGCTGCATCGTTACAAAACGCGAAGAGGATACTCAGAGTAAATGGGATTTTACTTTTTGGAACACCAAATATTCCTGAACAGTCAACAAACCAATATTCAACTGCTGAAATTTCAAGTCAATTAGTCGACACTGGCTTCGACTCATTATCAACAACCAAATGCGGAAGTCTTAGCTTAATATACTCCCGAAATACAGCACCGTACGCTAATCGGACCTTGTCAAACAAAAAATGGTTAATTGTAGAAGATTCTAATCAAGTTCAAGCAGAAATATATCATACATTAATCAATAACGGCCGTGAACTTATTTTTGCCACAAAGTCGACAAAATCAAGTATTTTTGAGAACATTTTCAATGAAAATCCAGAATGCTTGGAAGGTATTCTTTACTTCTGCACACAACTCAAATCAGAAAATATACAGGAAAATCAACTGGAAATAACGTCATCACTGCTAAATGTATTGAAGAAATTTGATACCTTAATAATAAAACCAAGAATAGTCCTAGTCACCCGAGGGGTCTACAGTATCGCTGACTCGGAACCGGGTGATCCCAACGGAGCCACAGCATGGGGCATTCTGAAAACTTACCGAAATGAAATTCCGAGTACAAACATCAAAATAATCGACTTGGATCCAATGCCCAACCAATTATCGGACAAATTCCAAGTTTTATCTCAAATGTTTACGCAAGACGATGAGTTATTCGTAGCAATTCGCCAAAATAAAACATTCGTTCTACGCTTATGCTACGCGGATAAACCAACCCTACCAATGCAACTCCCAAATGCGGACAGATTCAAATTAATTAACCCGGACAGCGGAACATTCACGGATTTAGAAATAGGACCAATGGGAAAATTCGTACTTGACGAAGATTTAGTTGAACTTGAAGTACGAGCTGCCGCACTAAATTTCAAGGATTTATTCATGGTTCTCAAACCAGAAGGATTTACACTGCCTGAAGGAATGTCAACAGATATAATGCAAGCGGTGGGCATGGACGTGGCTGGTATTGTGACTGCTGTTGGGCCTCGAGTGACGAAATTTAAATTAGGCGACAATGTATGCGGATTGACTTACAGCGGTGCTCTTCGAAGTCATGCCACTGCCTATGAATCCGGGCTCATGAAGATACCTGCAAGTATGACCTTTGAGGAAGCTGCTACCATACCGTGCGTATTCCTGACCGTTCACGTTTCCCTGTTGGAGGTTGCAAGAGTTACCTCAGCTGATCGTGTTCTTATCCACGCCGCCACTGGTGGGGTTGGCCTTGCGGCAATTCAAGTCATGAAAGCTGCGGGTGCTCAAATATTCGCCACTGCAGGAAATCGGCGAAAACGAGCTTATCTTCGACGTCTCGGGATTAAACACGTGTACAATTCAAGAGACACAAACTACGGAGCATTAATTGAAAAAGACACCGACGGCCTTGGTGTATCCGTAGTCCTAAATTCTCTGACTGGTTCAAATTTTAAAGAAACCACATTAAAGATTTGCAGCCCTGGAGCAAGATTCATTGAGATTGGAAAAGTAAATATTTGGAAAACCGAAGAAGTCAAAATACTCCGCCCTGACATTCAATACACTGTTGTCGATTTGAACATACTTGGTAGTAGCATGCATCGGCAGGGCTACGACATTGAAGAGCACTTCCGGGTCATTCAAGGTCACGTGGACAGCGGAGCCTATTGTGGTCTGCCCTATACCTCATTTCCATTAGCCCACACTCGAGAAGCCTTTGCAGAGTTTCAAAAGGCCCGGCATATTGGAAAACTTGTGATTCAAATCCCAAAATACGGCCTAAATGAAACCGGGAAATATGAACATAAACATTCAATTTTCAATGAGAGAAGTACATATTTAATAACGGGTGGTCTGGGTGGACTCGGAATGGAAGTGGCCAAATGGATGCAACAGAAGGGTGCACGCACAATTGTGCTGGTTGGTCGAAATTCACCAAATCCAACGGCCCAGCACCTAATCGACACTTGGAGTCGTCAGGGAACTCGAATTGTAGTAATTAGTTCGGACATCAGCGTTCGGGAAGACTGCAAGCGAATACTGGAATTAATTGAAGTTTTGAATTTACCCCCGCTTCGTGGGATAATGCATGCTGCTGGTGTTCTGTCCGATGCACTGGTGAATAAGCAAACCATGGAAAGTATTGAGACAGCTCTGAAACCGAAAGTATACGGAGGTTGGTATCTTCACGAATTGACGCTGGACTCACGAATGGAATTCTTTGTCATGTTTTCGTCGATATCCGGGGTTGTCGGAAACATTGGACAATGCAATCATTCAGCAGCTAATAGATTTTTGGATGCCTTGGTTCATTACCGAGCCTCGATTGGGCTTCCAGCTACAACTATTAATTGGGGTAAGTTGATCCGTTATTGTAATTCAGAATATAAGCACTAACGACGTAGCCCGTTCTAAAATAACTTATTAACCATTATTTCCAGGTGGTTGGAGTGAAGTCGGTGTCGCAGCCAAACTCGGCATTACTACAGAAGTCATCAGCGGGATGCGGATGTTCACGCCAGCCCAAGGAATAGCCGCTCTAGAAAAAATCATGACTTCAAATGAAATCCAAGTCGGCGTCTCTGAAGTTGCTGACTGGAACGTCGTCAAAAATATATTCCGGCAAGGACGATACTTTGATGAAATGAACTCTACTGTATTAACAGAGAATAATTTAGAAAAACATAATGCCTTAATTGAAGAAATAAGAAAGGCAACTTGTACAGAAGAAAGACAAACCAAACTACAAATCTACATTGCTGCCATTTTAAAACAAACACTCGGACTTCCAGAGTCTGATAGTCTGGATATTGACCAGAATTTTGCTGAACTCGGGGTTGACTCTTTAATGGGGATGGAAATGCGGAATCGGTTCCAAACCGTGGTCGGGCATCGAAATCTTAGTGTGAGTGCAATGCAGGAAAATCGTACGATTCGAACCCTTTCAGCCCATATTTCATTTCTAATGTCAAATGAGGCTACTACTGAAACGAGAACATTTGAAGAAATTATGAAGTCAGACGTTATTTTACCCCCTGAAATTCAACCAGCCGCGGAAATTGCAAAACTACCCTCTGAATTTAAGAATATTCTGATTACTGGAGTCACGGGTCATTTGGGAATTCACGTCCTCACTGAAATTTTAAAGACAAATGAATATATGACTGTGTATTGTCTTATTCGTGGAAAAACTTTATCTGAAGCACGGAACAGATTACATAAAATACTAAAACAGTACAAATTAAGTATTCCGAATCTGAATGCGGTTGAGATAATTCCTGGTGACTTTACGCTTGACATGTTCGGCCTAAGTAATGAAGAATATTCAAAATTAACCCAGGACATCGACGCTGTAATGCACTTAGGAGCTAAAGTGAATCACGCGGACGTATATGCCGACGGAAGTCGTCATGATATCCGGACACACAACGTACTCGGCCTAGTAAATATTCTCAAATTCGCGTGTTGTCACCGTACGAAACCCCTCCTCTTTTCATCCTCAATAATAACCGCGACGAAATCCGCGGATTCTGGACATCTCATCGAAGACTACCCTGCCAAAGAAGACCTGGGCACAAGCCTAATCTGGGGTTATCAACTATCCAAATTCATTGGTGAAAAATTACTTCGAGAAGCGAGTGAACGAGGCTTACCAGTAACCACGGTTAGATTTCCAGTTATATTTGGAAATAGTGACAATGGTTACATGCCGCCAGGATTCAATCACACTTGGGCCACAATTTTAGCATCGATTCGTGTACGAATGACTCCAGTGGACACGTTGAACGGAGTTCCGGTCATGGCTGTGGATTCAGCCGCCACGGTTGTGTCGAAGCTGTTTTTGAGTGACACAGCGGAGCATGGACTTTATAATTTAACAGTGGATTCGACTTTGTCGAAGGATATTATTAATGATTGTTTGCTTGAATATGGAGTCATCTGTGAAGCAGTTTCATTTGAAGAATGGCGGGAAGCCGTGCTTGAGGAGCAAGGGGACATTATGGGCCCAGTTATGGATGTTTATAGTGCGGGACAGGGTTCGGGAGTAACTTCGATGATGAAACAGACGCAGGATTTGAATATTTCTACTTTTAGTCCCAAGATGCTCAAGAACTTACCGAATGTCTCTCAATTCGTGACATCTCCGGATATAGTGGTTCGACGTCAACTTCAAGTTTATTTTCAGGGCGGGACCGAGCTTCATAATCCTTAAAAATGAACTGTTCCGTTGTGAATATACAGATAAGATACATGGATAAAATAGCGCCTTGAAAAAAGCGCCGGACTGGCTCCTTGAAAAGCAACAAACAAGGGTCGGCTTGTTCTACCTCAATTAAATGACAACGGAATTCAGATAATCACATAAACTAATAACTAGTGTATTTTTTTAAATTTTGCAGCATATTAAATGTTTAGAAATCCCTTAATACAACAATAAATTACATGTTTACTGAATCCTTACGCAATTTAACCAGTGGACTTACATTCACAATATTATTATAGAAATAAAGCTTATTGAAATGTTTCAGCAGTCTTTCTTCCGTGGCTTCTAATGTTTTTTCTTTATATTACAAAGTATCTGCGTCACATTGGTGTCGTATTAGGAACCTGGGTATTAATAACTAAATACAAAGTTCATTCATGCGTATTCGTGTGCACTCTGAAATGTAGACTAACCAACGCCTTCACGTCGGTTTCGCCTCCTACTGGTTGGTAAATAATTTTGATTAAATCGTTCTAAAAGAGCTTATTTTTGAGACATTAGTAATACAAGAACATGTTAGTCCCGTGCGCCGAGCCGCCGCCGCCGGACTTTTTAGGTCCAAAAATGGCTTCCGCCGCCGCCGAGTTTTAGAATTTCCTATACCTTTAACATTACTACGCCGCGCCACGCCGCCGATGTTTTTGGTAAACGGCGAAAAGCCGCCGCCGGAAATTTTCAATTCGGCGCACGCGTCTACGACATGTTGAAACGGTGATCAAGATTCAAGATCCATTCATGCATCATTTTGGAGGGTTGTACTCTGGACTCGACACAGAAGGGATAAATACATACCAATACCAACAGGATGAAGTTACGTGTTTGCATATACAGTCCGCTAATCACGTAATCACTTATTTGTCACGATTCAGTACGTCCACTCGTGAGTATAAAAAAACTAATAATAAACTAATCCTTTTGATTTATTTTAATTTGCTGTCGCGGAGTGGAGGTTGGGCTGTGACACATTTGGAGATATTACAATATAGAGTTTATTTGCATGTTGTATACCTAATTGGAAATAAAGTAAAAATAACATTTTCTAACGTGTGTATATAGAAATATTGAACAAACTTATAATTCGCATTCGTAATGACACTATTTCTTGATATTTAATTGAAATATAGAATTGTTAAAAAAACTGGAGTTGTTTGTAAATCCGGAAGCAAAAAACATTTCCGACGAAACGAATTAAACATTTTAGAAAAATTCCGCAGTTCCAGTTTTCACGCATATAGTCAGGATAATACCGGCAACATCCACTGTCAACGAGATTTCGGCAGTTCTAGCCACTTATTATAAATCCACGGCCAATGGTGAAATATGGAAATAAATCCTGAAAATTTTACAGAACCAATAAATTAAGCAAGTAGTTTCCACAAAAATTTAAAAACGATTAGGAATTTAGTAATAAACTGCATACTTGTCCCTGACGTAATTCCCATCAAGCGGCCATCATTATTGTACATAGGTCCTCCAGAGTCCCCCTAAATATAAGAAAATTTGTTAATTCGTAAGCTAGAGAAAAACTGTTCAGGAACGAATTCAACCAAATTCTACTTTTGACTTACAAAACAATTTCCTGTTCCATTTCCTCCAGCATGGATCACTTCATCTTTTTCCTCGATTTTAATAGCTGGAGTATTAGAACGCAGATGAACTTTGGCTGCGTCCAGATTAGTTCCAAGTTTGCCCCATCCAGCACGAGTCAACCAATCTCCTAAATAAGAAATAAATTACATTTCTGTTTCTAACGAATAATAATGGGAAATGTTTAATTAATTACCAGGAGAAGGTAGAGTAGGGTTAGAATATAATCGATTGAAATCAACATATTCCCCCAAACGGAATTCTTCGTAAATAACGAGTAAAGCTATGTCATGAATTCCCCTAAGAATTACAATAAGAATAATGAATTAAATTTATAAATAAATATTCATTAGTTCTATGCGGATAACTTACGACTAATACTCTGTCGCTTCATTCACATCCTGGGTGTGATCCCCAGCAGTCACTTCTAAACCGTCAATGGACGACTCATTTACGCAATTTGCTGATGTAATGACAAGATACGTGAATAAAATAATTCTTTCGCAGTAACTTCCTTTATAAGTGATGCTGACAATGTCCGTGAATTCTCCATGATATGCTTCAACACCGCCTATAATCGTGGCTTCCGCTAAATTACATCAGAGAATAGTTGTATTATTCTAAAAATAAGTGACTGTAAAGTTAAAACATAAGAGCACAACGGGTGTTTTGAGCACTGTTACTCATGTAATCATAATGTCAATACTAAGGCTGAAATTCAAATTGGATATGGCGATTACTTCCTAGATTTTTCGTATTATCATAATTGAAATTGTTTTATCGTTACAAATATCTTATCGACTTGAATTTTATTCTCTATTTTAATGTTGGTATATACACTCATGAGATTAACAGTTTCACAGAAGAGTATATATACATACGTAATTTCATAATTGTTTCACACTCTTGTGCAAGAATAGAAAAAATTCCGTCCGCCGTCGGGCGGATCAATTTCTATTCGTCAAAAACAATAAAAATTGCTCATTGCTAAAACCGCAAAATTTGGTCAAAAACAGTAAACTGCTAACTGTTGGGCGGAACAAACTTGTATTGGTCATAAACTCAAAAATTTCGAAATCTTGAAAATCTAAAGAACCTTGAAAGGGCTAAGACTTCAAAAATTAAAAAAAAAAAGAAATTGAAAATCTTTTGAATGGGAAAATTCAAAATACGTCTAAAATCCCAAAAATATCGTGATCAAAAGAATTAAAAAATATACTAATTTATAAAAGCCTTATGCTGAGTGACGTTTTTCTTCGAGATCACATCGTCGATATAAACGCCGGCAGTTGGTCATCATATATTCGGGCCTCCTTTCACAGTCACCTTTCTTGGCCCAATTTAGAAATTCGTTTTCATTGTCAGCACACTCCTCTGGGAATTAAAAAAATATTAAGAATAAATTTAAAAAGAAACAATACCTAAGTACAATAAGCAAAAGTCTTTCTCACCGCTTGATCTTTTGCTCCTCCACCACCATTCCGCTTGCCTCTGCCATTGGAATTTCCATTCTCGAATCACGTAATATAATTCCAGTAAAACGAGTGTCAAAAAGACACCTAAAAACAAAATATATTTTGGTTACACATTGAATTAGTTTAACTAAAGCAGGTCAAAGGGTGGGAGAGAAAAGGTTAAATTGCGAGTCCGAGATGACTTTGATGTTCGGTGCTGCGGGTTTCTTCGCCGGAAGCTTGCATCCGGCTGCATGGTTTGGGTGCGTTGGCGTTGGGCTAGAAGGCGTCTTGGGAGTGGGTTCCTTGGGCGAAGCATCGAGTGCCTTTTATTCTTTGGTTAGGATATAACTGGCTTAGCTGCCTTGGCTGGCCTTCTTTACGCTCTTCTTGACTGGATGGGATATACGGTCTGGCGGCGGGAGACTTCTTGAGCCGCCGTGGGAGCTTTAGCAGGCTTTGGCAGAGCGGGGGGAGACGTCTTTAGCAACCTTGGTGGTCTTCTTAGCAGCTGCAGGCAGGAGGATTCTTTGTTAACCTTGGCGGTCCTCTTAGCGGCGGGAGACTCATTGGGCGGTCATATTGTCGGCGGGAAATATATCGGTGGTCGTGTTAGCGGCGGGACACTTCTCGAGCGGCATAGGAGGTCTTCTTATAAGCAAAGGGCGGAAGAAGCGGTCTTGGCGGACTTCGTAACAGCTGGCAGTGGGGGAACCTTCCTTGGCGATCTTCTTAGCAGTTGGCGGTGGGAGAAGCTTCCTTGTCGGTGGTATTAGAAGCTGGCGGCGGAAGAATCCTGATTGGCGGTTTTCTTAGCCGCTGGCGGTTGGAGAAGCTTCTTGGCGGTCTTCTCAGCAGCTCGCGGTGGGAGAAGCTCTATTGGTGGTTTTCTTGGCCGCTGGCGGCTATTGGCTGTTTGGCTTCGAGCGGTCTTCTGGGGCTCCGCCATGTAATACTTGATGACCTCAGCGGAAACTCCTTTCTTACCCGGCCTCGTTGACCATATGCCAAGCCTGGCAATAAATATGCTAAACTGACGGCCATATGATTACGGTTAACCGTGGTTAAGTCTTGGGTCCAGACGTTTTCAGCAACCAAGGGTCTTTTTAGGGGCAGCTAACAGCCGAGTAAAACGTTTATTCTTGCTCCATATGGGATCAAAAGTCGTTTCTCCCTCTTTCTCTCGTTTTGACACCCACAAAACGTCACCCCTGTAATAGAAGCGTGAATTATTAAAAAATAACTTACCCCTATTAGTAACCATGACGATAGGGGGAGAAAAACAATTCGCTGCTAAATTTTTCAAACTTCCTTGGTAGCACCGGATATCCGACTAGAGCAGAGCAGATAAGAATACTAAAAGCAGATAGTCACGAACAGATTAAAGCTGATAGATATACACGTCATTTTAGGCCAAAGGTTCAACGACCGAAATTCCTAGGATTACTGTACTAGTCTACGACAAGAATCAACAGCTCCGTTATAGGTCAGGCCAAAGGTTCAACGACCTATATATCAGGGACGGAAGCAACTAATACATTAGGTTCCTACACTTCTGTTGCAGCAATATAGAATGGTTCTTTTCCGTGTACTGCTCTGGCTAATGAACTATTTAGAGGGCTTTTGCTGGCTCAAACATTGTATAAATAAACTTCTTTCCATATGCTCCATACCCTGTCCTAACATGATAAAAATGAAATGATATAGGTGAAGATATTAAAACGGTTTGTAGTATATTATATATACTATTGATTTATTTCACAAAAACTGCTTTTTTAATAACAGAATTTTCGCTTACTCGCTATATGAATTAACCAGATGTTCATATTAGGCAGTAATCATTCCGTTTGTAACAAAATCAAAATATTATCACCTAAACTTCTCTTGCCACTAATTTTTAAGCTGACTATGAAATTCTAATTGTAACCCACATCAGTTGATTAGGCTATTGACCATGTCAATAAATTCCTTAATAGAATTATTAACAGAATTTTGCCCATAGGATATTCAAAGCTTTATCTTACCTCTTTACTACTTTGTCTGTGTACTACTTCCGATCATAAAAAAACTATTTCAATTTTGACAAATTTTAAAAATACAATTACTATAAAGTTATGGAGTGGAAGATTATGAGTTTGCTCGATTTTTGCATGACGTCACAATGCTAGACGCCCTATCTCAAAAGCTACAAGCTCTTCCAATCTCATTTTTTCAAAACCCGGCAAACATATCCAAGCCAGGATAGCTCAGGCGGTAGAGCAGCCTCTCGTTGTGAGAGGACTCCCAGGGTCGTATCCCTGAAGGC
>JAQFYT010001166.1:0-18071 GCA_034694925.1 Ceratophysella denticulata
ATTTAATCTATAAACTCCTATGAAAACTCTGTAAAAATATGTTCTTATGTGGAAGCCTGAATAAAGGATTGTAATAATAAAAAAATATCGAATTTCACTTTTTTTTTAATCACAAACCACAGTGTTGGAAGGTTTAAACACATGCGGGTCAATCGTTCGCGGACCCTAAAAAGAATCTCTCAGTTCAAATCTCTGAAAATACAAAAACATTTGTTTTTTCTGAAATGTGGAGAATTTTTAGGTTGTTTTCTGGAATAAATGGTGCCCACCTCCCGCCCTTACATGAGCCCAATTTGTCTATGACAGAAACATTTAAAGGATTAAGATGAGGAGGGTAAGATTCTGGGCCAAGCTCCAGCCGACTTGAACTACGTAAGGTACAGTTGCTGAAATATGGATTTGGAGAAAGCTCTCCGTTCCAAACCCGCCCAGCTCCCTCGACAATTCTTCTCCACGCCCAGGAATCCTCTACTTCACTTTACTTAAGTACCTAATCATCTCAGGCACAAATGCAGAAATCTCACAAGGGAGATTTCTTCAGAACTTAAAATAGGAAGGAAATGTATAATGCACGATTACTTCAATTCTTAATGAGAGAGCGTTAGTGAAAGCATCCTTAATCTGCTACGTGCACAAAACTCTGACTCGACTCTGCTCTGAAGCAGTATAAAAGTTATACTTGGCAAAACGATTATATACTATACCATCCTGAAATTCTAATCTGTTAATCAGCATTATGCTAAATTTAAGATTAAGATCAAAATCTGCAAAAGTAATGCCTCTTACCTAGAACTGCCATAAAAAGTTTAAAGCGAACAATTGCAGTTCTGGCTTTCAACAATAAAACCCAATAATTTCATGAAATATGTAAAATTCCAATTTGTTTAAAATAGCATATTTCTGTCCCAAATTACTATTGTTCTGCGTGTCTTATACTGTTTTTAAAATGTTACAACTAAGCGATGCTATGCAAGCGAAGGAACCGCATACGACTGTTGAACTTGGTAGCTATTTGTGGCTGAGATGAACCGCCCATGACTCAGGTACATACTATCTAAGTTGTACACACTGTGCGTAGCGTGCGCGGTGTTCTTTTCCCCGCGTGACCTGTCCATCTATTTATGATTTATACCCTCGCTCAGTGAGTCGGTGGCTGGGGTGACGGGAATTTATGCCAACTGATGAGCTTCTGGCTGAGAAGTCGAAGAAGCATCTTATTCCAGGAACAACCAAAGCTGGTTCTTCCGACGCTATGGAACTGGAAACTGATAGGCATCTACTTCCACTGCTGCGGTCTCCTCAACCTTCCATTAAAACTAAATGAGTCTAGAGCTCCTGCCAAGCGGCAGTTCCAAACACGGTAGTTTTGTCTGTTCCTCGACAATTGCATACGTCGGCTATTTGTTCCTTGCCAAAAACGCCCAATTTAATTGCAAACCTTTGGGTAGTATTTATAGACCGAATTAATGCTTGCTGAAGTGAAGATACTTTGATAATTGGAAATATTTAAAATAACGTGTTTCATTTCAACACGTAGATATGTATTATTTGATCCCAAAATATCAAGGCACAAATGTCCCGGTCAACTTCAACAAACCTCGACAGACGTTGAACTTACAATTAGATGAACCATACATAGCTACCTCCAGAATCCTAGCAAGTTTTCACCATCCCAATATTACATGCATGAGATTTAGGTTTAAGACTGGGTTGGGTCTCGTTGGAAGGAATTAATAAAGTTGAAACCGAGAACCGACTGACAAAACGGCAAGAAATGGGGAGATACGACGGGGCGAAGAAGCAATAAGGCAGACATTAATCATGCACAGACATAAGATGAAACCGAGAAGGTTCCCAGATTTCATATCCCAGGTTGAGACCGAAGCGGCAGGACACAAGAATAAGGCGAAATTTTACTTCGGCTTTCTTGGTTAATTCGATTTTGTCAATTCGACATCGGTCTCGTTCGGACTCTTGGGTAAATCTGGGAAATATCAAGATCAAAGTCTTTGCATTACAAATTAGGTACATTCGCCCGAATAGAATGAGCTGCATACGAGTATTTGCGAAAAGTTTGCTATGGGTAGCGAGCGTAGAGTAAGTTTTCCAGAATTTGTTCGAAAATCTAAGGTGCAAATTCTAGTTCAGGATAACCGAGTTAAGTAATAACCTAAAGTAGTGCAAGGCAAGAGCCAATAGTGCGAGCTGAAGTTGGCAAGACCCAAAATCGCAAGAACGTAATCTCAACACATTGTTGGTATCGGAAGGTGGGCGCGGAAACCTAATTTTCCCTTTCATCTCTCTTCCAATATGTAATTGGGTAGTGTGGTTGGCTTCTGTTCTGTTCAATGTAGACTCGAGCTCTTGGAAAGCAATCTCTTGTGTCACAGAATCTATATTTTCTCCGCTTTCACCCTTCGAGTTTTCAATAGTCTCTTTGAAGGACCCAGCGTGAAAATCTGGTTCAGGGAGAAACGAGGACTTTCAAAGAAAACCGAGACAAAGGCGTTCTGTAAACTAGGTTCGGTTTGTGCTGGTGCTATTTGGGAACCTTCCTTCCCCGAAACTTCACTGGCCTATGATCGATATTCTTCCATTTAAATTTAAATCACACTTGGGCGTCTCAGTCGAGGAACAGGGAGACTTTATTAATTAGGATCTGGAGAGTCAAAGGAATTTGTGAAGGGGATTTGACTATTGAGAAGTTGGACAGAACTCGCAGCTGGTAGTCTGTCTCGACTTAACTATTGAACACGCGACACGACCCAAATAGTGATGAGAAGAAATTTGGCAACTTCAATAGGAATCTCCTGAGATAACCGTTAAGCGTTTTAAGTGATATTGTATAATCTATATCCACGTTATTAAATTGACCAAATGCGATATTGCCATTTACTCTAGACTGAATGAAAGTGGTTCATCTTTAATACGCGTATGTATATATCTATAATTTTAGAAGTACAGTGTCAAAGATCACAAGGGCGTATTTGTTCCGTCTGTGGTTTTTTTAGGCGAGCACACAGACTAACCCTGTGGTATTTTCTTTTATTCACAACTAATGTGAAAACGCTTTTTGTAGGATTAAAGTATCACTGTCGCGAAACATGCATTCAGTGCATTACGGCCCGGCGCAGGAATTTCAGGTAGACAAGGTGTGGGCGGTTGCTGGGTCTCTTTTCAGGAGCACACTGCATTGCCAGCATATGGTGGAAAAAGCAGTGGTAATAATAGGCGCCTAATCAATTGGTCAGTGGTCCGACCTGGATTTTCCAGAATATGTTTTTAATTATTCGCCTAAATACAAAGGATTAGGTTTTCCCAAGCGCTGCTCTGCTCATTTGTTTGAAGAGATTGATGAATGTTCCCGCAGTCTCTTCTGCCCCACTGCACCTTTGCGTGATCTCGGCCTATCTGTTCCATTCTTCGGGAGTAGTGGTGGCTGGGGAATGTGGAGGTAGCTGCTGCTGGACACCATGTGCCGTCCCGGGAGCCCTGATCTATTATCTCAATCCAGACGCCGTAATGAATGGAGCGGGAATGAAAGGGATACCTCGGTAATTAGTCCTCTATTTGAGGTCGGAGTTAAAGGAACAATTGCTACTGGGTGGTAATTACGCAGTCCACTCATTCAGTCCAGACACGGACCCTGGACCTGCCCAGGTGAAGTAGAATAATACCAACCAGGGTTGTACAGTACATGTATCTCCGATTTCAAATGATGGTATCCGTGCAGATTTTTTGTTGTGGTTAGCAGCTAATCCATTGAATTCCTGCTATGTTTCACTGTAAATATGTCAAAAATAAACTGTAACGCAAACTTTTATTTAAAATGTTTAAATTTTCACACAAATATACTTAAAAATCTACCGCGTGCCTTAAAACGACTTTAAGTACAATGGAACTTGGGTAATTGGAGACATATTCAATTCACCTTTGCTTAAGGGGTTCAAACATTAGGGTGGTATTAGGGGAAAGGGAATGTAGTAACACATAAATATATCGATCATCAAATTGAGCCAACCTGATTCAAAAATAACTTGAAATATATCTTTACTAAAGTATTGAACAAGCCTTAGATTAAATATAACTGAATTATTTCTTTAAACAGATTTTTTGACCGATTTAAGTGTTACATATCCGCCATGCTAAAGCGCTTTGCTTACCCTAAAATAATTGTATTTCTATTATTATTGTATTTCTTTATTTTCTGTTCTTTTAAAATGAAAACAGCATAACGAAATGAAAATATGATGTGAACATTTTGAAAATCAGGTCATTGTAAAGTTGTCCAATTTACAACCCTGCTATAAATGCATAATGTAGGCAGGGTCACGCCATCAATGTCTGTAACAAAACCAGACAAAAGAAAGATTTTCTTTTCGACCCACTACTGCATTGGCACGGCTTTGGTTTGGGTTTGGCTAAGCTATTCGGTTTTTCTTAACTCCAGACGAGTAGTCTCAGAAACCTACGGTTGAGTTTCTTTTCTTTTACCCGACGACTCGGCAGAAATCAAGTATTCAAGTGGGAACTCGGACGGTTGGTGCTGGTCTGAGGCACTCCGTTAATTCTTCTCCTCCGTCGGAGCCTTGGAGATAAAGATCAGGGAAAAAATAATGTTTAAACTCTCGAAGCTATTCTTGAACTTGTCGATTGCCGAATACCAACTCCGCCGCTCCTCCTGAACTTCCAAATAACCTTTTCACTACTGTATGGAAGAATCCATGCTGTCGACAAATTAGACATACCTATTTCTCACTTGCCCGCTTCCAACAAATGAGATTCTGGACAGAACACGGATGCTACACTTTGGAATTCATTCAATGACGGTTTAAAAACTTTCAAGGTTAGAAAAGTTTATGCACCTGCTGTTCAATTCACAGGCTCCTTGATGTGCAGCCGAAAAGCGGGTATAGCAAAAACGTGTGAATCAGCAAGGCACCCACGAAAATTTTTGGCAAAGTTTTGGTTTTCAGAAGGTATTTAAGATGTGGAAGAGTAAATTGTATGATTCTTAGTATCAACTGCAGAACTGTGAAACCAAGCTAGTCTACTATGGCTTATTATTAAACGCGCCGACAAAAACGCTGAAGCTTGCAGTCCGACAGTTATTTTTCGGCGATTATAATTTGCACAAGTTCGGTCAGGTTAGGTTAAGCGCTAAGTTTATTTGTGGTGGAACTTGTGCAAATTAGATCAGAAGACGTTGTCGCCAAGTTTCAGCATTTTTATCGGCGCCAATAAATGCCATCCGTCGATTAAAACATCGACTTTTATTCCAAGCCACGATAAAATTTGTAATTATTGCAACTAAAAGCTGTGGTGGTCTTTCGGAACCATAATTCACAGGGCTCGTTAGGCCAAATTCATTACTTTGTGAACTTAATTTGTCACCCGAATAGATCAGATATAGCGGTAACCTTAATCTATAGGTTTTCCGATAAAGCAAAATATAAGTTCATATAAAACCAATTAATTTACTTCAAGTTCGTGAAGAGCCTAACCAAAAACAATGCAAGTTTTTAAGAATGAAATCAGAATGAGATATGAGATGAAATGTTGCTTTTTACAGTTGTTTAGGTTGTCATAAAGTCAAAGTTTCAGCTGCTAAGTTTAAAACTTTGAAAATAATATGTTCACATGACCGTTATCCTGAGTCCATTTCTTGGTACGTAACACTCACCGTTAGAACTAATTAGTTCCATTAATCCCGAATTTCCCCATTCGACGTTATGTCCTACATCCACCACCCAGTTAAGATTTAATTTGAGGACGTGAGGAGTCCGGAGAAACCAGAATAAGTACGTAGTTTACCACCCGGGCAAAACCCATTTCGTCCCCTTACTACTCATGCAAACAACAAAAAGCTTTTTATACGTACTTTGAGCTGAAAAGAAAAATAACTGACATTCGTTTTTAATGAACCATTAAAGACTCGAGTCTTTTGGGATGGGGGGTAGAGGCTCTAATGACATGCCTCATCCCTTCTCCTAATGTCCATGTGCAAATAACATTTTGGGGTGTAAACATGCTTAAGCACAGTCCTTCAGACCACTAACACAAAAAACAGATAATATTTACATTGAAAATAGGGTTGTGAAGAAGCTTGGAATTTGTTAGGGTCAAATTTCCTGATATGCTTTTACTGGGTTTCAAAAAATTGATTTTCTAAATAAGTTTATGACAATGTTCAATATTAGGTCTTCTAATAATTTAAAACTAAACAAGCCCCAACTGATAAATTATAGCAAAATATATATATCCATACTTTTAATGGGACCCTAGGTTGATATTTGAATGTTCCGTACACCTTGGCCCTAGTATGTAATAAGTTATATCTACAATATAATAGCACTTCGGTTAAATTAGCCTACAGAATTGGATTATTGAGTATTCGGGCTTTCCAGGTTTATGCAACTGATTATTGTTCAAGAAATCAGTTTGGGAAGTGCACTCAAAATTTATTTCATATCTGCCGGCTCGGAATCCAGTAGAACCTATCGTCAAAATTCTCGAAATCTAACACAACCCTGCTTAGAAATACAAATATTTGCAATGGGGAATAATAAGCGTGCACTCGTAACGAATGCAAGTATTTTTTTTGCAAAGACACCCTCATGGTACTGTGAAATGAAATTACACGGGAATTGGCAACAGTCTTGCCTGGCACCTTGGTTGGGTGATCTTGGGTTTCACGGAACTGGAATTATAGCGTACGGACGCCATGAAAGTTTCCTGCATTGTCTGTTGTCGTGGGAAAAGAGCAAAATGCAAGGAATTTCCTTGACTTTTTATGAATGAAATAAAAGGGTAAGAGCAGGGCCAGTAAACCGAGAGATCCGTGGCTTAGAGTAATACTCTAAAGTAATGAGAATAAGACGGGGTATAAAATAGAATCGAAGTAAAACACATAAATAAATAAGAAATAAAATCCAATAAAAATGTATTCGAGTTTAGAGCAGATTTGACCCGACCTTCTTCCATATCCTTTCGGCCCATAACACATCAATGTTCTCGTTCTTTCGTCTTCTTTACAGCTAAGCTGTGTTTCTGGGCTTGCCGCTACCCTCCTCGTCTTCTTGAACCATTAATTTCAATGAGATCTTCTTCCCATTACGTAGTTTCATGGGTCTGTCTGTAATGCACTATATGTAGCCAGTACTCAACTAGGCTGGTTCCAAGTTCCAATAAACTTGGAAAAACTTTTTAGATGTCTACAGGAAATACTCTGCATCGTTTGTGGAATACACAAAATACTTCAACTGACCACTGTGTGTTGTGTGTCTGAATAAGGGAATGTACACTTGAAGCTGGCAAAATGCCTCAAAGTAGCTTAAATTCGGTGAAATTTAAATTTACACCGTTTGGTTGAGTTCAGATCAGGCAGGTCGAACTAGCAGACTGCCCGGGCTGCATGCGCTGCTAAATATTTGGCTCTGGTCGTGGTCAGACGATGGTCCCAGGCTTCGCGTAGAAGTTTATATTTTTCAAAAAAGTTACTTGCTTTAATGCTCCCGTTTTCTTTTCTTAATTAGTCACCCCAGTTAAAACGCTGTGAAGGCAATGTTTAAAACTATCCTTGACTGTAACGGTTTAGTGACAAAGTTACTTTCATCGTCTGCGATTGGCGATTTCTATATTGTCACCTTTAACCAAGAAGTTCGATTTGTGCCTAATTTGTCGGGGTGATGTTCTAGCGCAATATTCCATATTACTTTACACTGGAGCGCATAAACGTTGGCTTTTGGCTTTTGAGAATATAACTCTAGAAATATACTGTTGCAAATTCTCGTGTAAAGAGACAAGGTCTCGGCGAAGTCGTTTATATTTCATAGGCCAGTGACGGCGAGAATGTGCTATTTATGCTTCCTTTGAAGTGTAAACTTTCAATGCTGGTAGAGGAGCCGTTGAAACCGGACGTGAGGGAACGCTTTGCGTCATACATTTGAAGACAAATGTAGGGATCTCGAACTGGGTAGAAGTACAAGTAAAAGAGTGTTCCCGTCAACTCGACTCGTCTTTTGAAATGTTGATGATGATGGAACGATTTTTGCTACTGGCCATTGGGCTGGGGAATGGACCTGCTCTTGAATGCAATGGAACTCAGTGCCATCCAATCCCATCCCCTGCCAACTCCCTGACCTCCAGGGTCAAATTCACACCCTGCCTGAGCGGAATTCTTAAATGGAGTTTGACGGAGAGGGCCCGAGTATAGCACCTCCGAACACGAACATGTAAAGTAATATCCACCTCTTCCCAACACCCAAACCCCAGTTAGTGACGTGTAAATTATACCTACATTCTTACCTCTTCTGTTTTACGGTGTCCTTCCTTATTCAATTTGTGCTCGGTCATTTCAGCTTAGACAGTTTGCTTCTATGATGGCTCGTATAAGTTAAGCTCGTCTTTGACATCATTCTGAGCTTCTAAACGCTTCATGGCTCTGTTTAATGTGTATACGCAGAATTTTGTATTTCCTACATTTACAACTTTTTCAGTTTTAGTATTTCTACTGTGAATATGTTACGGCTCTGATTTAAGCCTGGTTTAATTATAAACCAGTCGGCTCTTATACACATAATATTGAATACAGGTGAACCTATGTTGTTAAAGACGTTCATCAGACAAATCAATACAGATACAGATAGTCCTTCGTGGTCGTGAATCATCTCGTCACAGTTAATGGCTATTTACTCAGTAGGGAATATTAATTAGACCGCAAAAATAATTAAAACATTGCAAAAAGCATTAAATTCGGGTTCAGGAAATACAATTATCACTCTCTGATGTTCTTGAATAATCCTATTTAATTACTTAAAACTTGAATACAAAATTATACATGTGCCAGCTTCGGATATAAAATAGCTGGACAATACAAATAAGGTTATTACATGGTTAGTTATGCGTAGGATAAAGAGTAATAGTGAAAAACTCATGCCCCAATTCGCGTAGAACTATTTAATGGAAACTCCAAAGAGCTACAAATATAGATGGGATTCAAGGAATGCATCCTCCCCATATCCTGTTGTGAAGATTTGTAGACGAAACACGAACTTCAACTCTTTCCAGTATTTTGACAAGGATCGTGTCCAAGTGCTATAAAATGTTCATAACCAAGAAAATTGGTGCTTTGACACGAGTTGATCTTAGAATTCTAATGTGCTGAATTCCATTTAGTACCGGCGTCATAGGTCGTTTAGCGAGCAAATAGAATGCAATACACTTATCTCGCCCTTGCCAGAGTGCCTTCAACAATATTTCTAAAGATGTACGTTTTCAATTCTAATGTTTGACCCAACGCCAATTGACTATTTTGCTTTATACATTTACAGGATCGATAAATTAGACTTATAATTCAAGGTTAGTTTGTGGTATCTCAGGCTCAGGTGAAAGTTGCACATGAGATGCAGACCTGAATATTAACGCTGAGCTGACTAATTATCATAATGCATTTATCTTTGTAGAATCAGTTCAATCTTTCCAAGGAAACCCGATTAGCTGCTAATACGCGGAACCACTGTATTCAGACGCTTGAGACAGATTAGTTCATTACACTTCCCCGAACGTCTTTCTTCGTCAGGATAGCTCATTACGGCTATCCACCCGACCATCTCTCTCGCCTCACTTTGTTCTGAGCACACTAAAGAGCTCCGGTCCGAGTTAATTGAGATTTGAGTAATGAGACTTTTGGGAAACACTTGTTGTTTATCTCCTCATAGTAACTTTGCCTTTGAACCAGGACTAAGGGAAGGAAAGAGATCCGATGGGGTGATTAGAGCACTTGGAACGGAGAATAAATTACAAATCTCAGGAATACTCAAAGACCTTATGCAAAGGCCCAGCGACCCGAGACGCTCTAATAAGTTAATCTTAATGCTCATCATAATTCTCCGAGAAAACGGCTCTTCATTCTGCTCTCTTGACTCAGTTTAATGAATCTCGGAAGAAGATCGGCTATGCTAGGCTAATGGCAGAATCTCAGAGCAGCTAGAATAGCGTGCAGCACGTTGCTCCTCGTAATATTCACAGTATCTCTCAAAAAAACATCCAGAAGCTGTAACCGGGTTCGGCATGGCGGAAATAGGCATTGCAAAGGAAAACCGCTTACCTTTTGTGAATTTATAATTTACCTAATTCAAAATTAGGCTTTTGAGCCACTCAAGCCTTAAATTAAAACCACTTCACGAAAGATTTATGTACCGGGTAGGGCTACTGTACTTGGCTTTAAATACAACCAATTCATTACCAATGAATGCAAAATATCCTAATTTTTAGAAATTAGTTGGATCTTGAAATCCTTATATTAAGGCATACAATAATGTAATTTTTCATTCCAGTGGGGGCAGCTATTTACGGACATTTAAGTACAAATTAGTGCTACGAAGGAACACAGCCTTCAAAGCAGAGCAAAAAACTGTCCAAATAATACAGAAAAAATGTTACGTCACATAGCATAAGATTGTGCTGATCTAACCAAATCTAACCAAAGCTTACCCCATAAAACGAATTTTGTGCCTGCTATGTGTTTGGCGTTACGTTTTTTGGCAGCTATGGGCTATGGCTTGGGCGTTATACTGTATAGGTATATATTCGCTTTAAGGGAAAAACTGGAATTTAACACACCCTTAAAATCCTATTCAAAATGCATAGAAGTCCATAAGCTGAAAGCTGAAATAACTCTATCCACATAATCTCAAACTGACTTGGCAATACAAATAAAATAAATAAAGCTCATGCAAACCCAAGTCCCCAAATGTGGCTTCATACGACACAGGACCAATCTGCAACTACTGTAAGCCTTGCTGACCAAGGCAATAACATAAATATGTCCGTGAGCCGTTCCAAGTTTGCTAAATCCGAGGACCATCATGCAGCTAAAGCTCGAAAAAATGCATAGTAAAGTAACACTAGTTTTCCCAGCTAGCTCGAAGCTCATATGGAATATGCAAAATAGAAAATACCAACACCGCTGTGTACCGGACAGTAAATAGTCATCACTTGCTCCCAGAATGCTGGTACTTAGGTTCGTTCCCACACTTGCACACGCGCCGATCCGGGCCTTCGGCCCTGTCGAACGCGCGCGGTAGTCCCGCTCCCAACGGCCGGGGGCCCCGCCTTCGGCGGCCCCGGCCGTGGGGTCGCTCCAAACTAGTGATACATACTCGTCTGCCACGGGTTAGTGCATAGAGGTCGGAATCCATCTGGCTCACTAAACTCACAAAGTACCAAAATTCTGGGAGCAAGTGATGACTATTTACTGGTTGGTCCGCTGTGTATGTAAATTGTAATCTTTTTCTGCGGAGTGCGTATAAACTGGATACATTTTCATACTTTTAAACCTCGACTTCATGGAGAAAAAAGATTGAGATAAATAAAATATGATTTTCCCTTTCCCTCGCCTCCTCCTGACTCCAGCTGACGGTTGAGTCACATTGAATTTGATTTGGAGCCCCATCATATAATGTGCATTTTTTACATTCGGATTCGGGAATGCCATGGCAGCCTGCTCTGAAGTCTGGATTGTGCACAAGGCTTCGTACAGGGCTCCTTATTGATCTTTCCCTTGCCCTTTCAAGGCGAGACTTTCTCCTGTTTCTGCTGCAGAGCCGTGGCAGGCAACAGTTTCTTGGTGCCTAATGGTAATCTGTAATGTCAAGGAAGGCGGCTTAACGTGGTTCTGGAAAAAGTCCAAAAATACTCCTAGTACAAAGAATGTTTGTTCTGTTTTTATTTCCTCGTTCGAGTTCACTCGGCCGTAGTCAATTGGACAACGACCAGGGTAAGTTCTTCGATATATATACCTGCAGCTAATTGTGCACATGACTAAAAGAAATAGCAAACTTGCTATTCTTATGGATACCTTAACATAATATTAAAATGCGAATACAATTATATTTCATAAGTTTACACTTTAAATATCCTTAAATTCTTGATTCTAGACTATGTATCAATATCTGCATGAAATAAACACAACCAGCGACTTCACCCCGCGACGCGATGCGGAATATGTAGTAGGTAATAATTTTTAATTACAATTACTTTAGTGCAAAACATCGCGTTCCAAATGATGCAGAACTAGGTTGGCCGTACGCCTATAATATTCGTGGAACGCAAGAGCCTTCAATTTTTCGGTTAGAATCATTCCATTGTCAAGTCGGAGGGGCCATATACTCAATAATGTGGTCAACCTTGCATAGTTTTTCTTGTTGGAGGCGGGTCCACTTCAGGAATGAGTTGACAAATTCCTCAGTCGAAAGCAGCGGGTTAAACGGATCTGGAATTTGTTGAGATTGAGATCGATAGTATAGAGTGATTCTACAAGTATTTTTGGGGCGGGACGGATTGTCAGAAGATATGCTTGGGTGAGTTTGGGAGGGTTGACAAGTGTTGAACAGAGCTGAGGCTGTATAATTACATTCTTGATTGGCGTGACAAGATGGATGTGTAGCAAAAAGAACATTATGTTGAACGATCAAAGTACGAGTACCAAAGTGTTTATTTTATCATACTTACTTGCAATCTGCAGTAATTTCGCACGTAAGCAGGATATCGACTACTATTCGTGTTCATGCACATGTTTTTCCAGTCACCCAAACCCCCTAAACCGAAGTACCTAATACCTAACACAATTTACATATAATTCGATCGATATTTATTACTTCTTTTTATTTGCTGTCAATAGTATGATTTTTAGCCTGAAATCTATTTAGTTTCGTTACAGAATATGTGTCCGCGTTACTCGGAAAAACATTTGGTCTGCATGCCTTCGTGCTTTTGACAAGTATATTCCCGTCGATAGTTATATTCGTACAGAATAGCGAAGAGAACAAAGAATACTGGATACAGAACGCGAGCAAGTGCATCAATTGTGTCAGACAAGGTCCAGAAATCGAACGCATCCAATGCGCTCGACGTTTCTTTGTATTTAATGCTGTTAGATTTTGTTTGAATCTCGTCACCGTCGTTGTCGTTCCTCCGTGCCAGGTAATTGACCAGCACAAACTCAAACAGGGCAAAGAACAGGAAAGTGAGACATGTCCCTGTCCAGACGTCCATTGCGGTGGTGTAAGAAACATGAGGCATTCGATCGTTTAGAACGACCACCATAACGATGTAGAGCAGAAGAGTGAGCAGAGAAAGTGTCAACCGCCCTGAGCCTGATTTCGAATCCAGCCAAAATGAAAGCCATCCAATGAGTATCAGCAAACAGGATGGGATGAAGACTTGAATCAGCATGTAGTGCGGTTCTCGTCGGAATTGTAATTCCAGTTGAAGGCAACTGTATGTACCTTTAATACATACAAATGCAGTTAATACCTACGTCTATTTCAGTAAAAGTGATATGTAAATGGCTCCAGTTAAATTAACGATTAATCTCGTATTTTGATTTTTGGCAGTATTCCCTACTGCTAGCTAACAAACAAATCATGGTAATGACTTAATGACTCAACAGTTCCTGATTGACTTTTCGAAGTTAGACGAGTTTTCATTATAGAAAACTCGTGAATTCATACGGGTATTCAGTTTTCTCACGACCAGGGGCATATCACACATCAAAACCCCGCAATTTTTTAGACCAGATATAAATTACCCTGAGCTGAACTATTGTGTCCCCCGTTATTTAGCTATAATGCTACCAAATTTTTAAACGTGGGAATTGCCTTAACCTGTGAGCGTAGATGTGTCGCAAGAGGTCGTTTGAAATTGCACTAAGCTGTAGCGCGTCAAATGTAAATTACTTGACACATGGACTGGATTTCCAAGCTTCCATTTAAAAATGATGTCATCCGTGGTGAAGCCATCTATTTGAATAATCAAAAGGAATTCTTAACTGATGTTCTCATAAATCCTAATATAATTGGCGAACTCAAAAATCCCATACTTTCCATTCTTAATTCGCATGTTTGCATGTCAAAAGGATACAGCTTGAACATCATTGGACAGGAGAGCGTCAACGTCAAGCTTAGAACAATAAAGCATTATATAAGTGGTTGTAATAAGACCATTTGAAGAAATAGTAACTTTGTGGTGATTCAAAAAATAATTAATTACCTGACACTATATTTCACCTGCCCGTCAGGAAAAATCTTAATGTTTTTATTTGGTTGAATAGAGTCGTGTGCGTGGGATGGCTTCTCATTAATGAACAGTAAGTCAGGAACCCAAATTTCGGATTGGAGACGGTGGTCTAACCACAAGTAGCTTGGCATTACACTTCCATAGCCTATTAGTAATGAAAGAACAGGAATACGGTTGTACTTTAATTAACGAAGATAAGTAGCTTAAGTTCATGTGTTTTGTAATTGCTAAACACACAGATACGTATTTTACTTGCGTTAACATGTTAAATTATCTTCATAGCTTAGCATGGACTCTATTGCGACTCTAGTTTCGGTATGAAAATGCATAACACAGAAAACTTTACTGAATCTCCGCATCTTTTGATATTGGTTAAAGTTATCGTAAATTTCAAGGTTATTTCATATGGGTACATAAATATTATACAGCAAACCACAGTCTAACTATAATCTTAAATAAATACTACCTTGACCGTTGAGTAGTTTATCATAGGAGAGCCGCTTGTCGATCCAATCCATGCGGAAATAGCCTTGGATTTGATAGTCCTAAAGTAAATGTCAAAATTGTCACGAGGTAGCTTAATAATGCTCGAAGCATAAGAATAAATACGATTTGAAGTTAATTCACCATTTCCACGTCACTTATGTGTTGGATGTTTCTCACATACAGATTTACATTCACAACGGTTGCTGAATCTAAAGACGGTTATTATTAGACAATTTTAATTCAAGATTTTTAATAATTCTTAAGTTAAGGATTTCCCACCAGTGAAGTTGTCAGGAAATGCTCGAACTCCCTTATCATATACCTCCTTGCTTAGAAGCCTTTCCAGCATCTGGTGTTGTGCAATTCTTATATTTGGACTGGAAAAAGATATTTTTAAATCAATTCTCTAGAATTTCTAATGCAATGTCGTTAAACGGTTTCTGGAACCAGAACCAAACTCATTATAAGGTACTTACTTTGTAGCCAGAGTCAAGACAGGTAGAATCACTGAGAATAAAACCCCCACTTCGATTTTTGAAGTCTCAATTCCAGAAAGCATTGTCATGTCTGGTATTTTTATGGATGAAATACAGCAATTCCTGTAAAATTTTACAATAAAGAACAAACTTAAACTGTCATGGATGAATTTCAATTTCCACTCAAACTTTGTGGATATTCCAGTTGACAATGTGCGGTTTATACGTGCTCATGCTAATAAATAGTGGTCATAATTAAATTAGTTTACAGTTATCTGGAAATTAATTAGTTCAATTTAAAAGCTTCACAAAAATTTACCCTGGAGAGTAATAACTAGTACAGAAAATATTTCTCGAGTGGATGTACTCAGTGGGATTATCCTATGATATATACAATTTAACTATGATTACCACAAGCTGAAAACTGACAGTCAGATTTAATGTCCTCCAGGTGGCCAACCGAGAATATAAATCAAAGTAACTGATATCGAATAAACTGATAAAATGAATAAACCGGCCGCGATCATTTGTCGGGAATCGCCGGTTCAGGATACAGGTGTAGGTACCATTATTCAGCCTCATGTTTTAACAGTATATTCGTGGATATAACTACCTATTTGCTTTCTTAGCTGCTGGCGTATTAACTAAACTGCAATCCACTCGAATTTCTTATATAGTACACCCGAAAAAGAAGTTTATAGAATGATATCTTGACTTTTGGTTGTTTCATAAATGTGACGATATGGGCTTGTCGTCGCACACGAGAACTCCAGATGAGAATCATAACTACGTTTATAATTCCAAAAGCATTCCTGAATCCGCAGTGTTGAATGGTGTCTTTGGCGATGTGTAAACAGCTCAGCGGGAATCCGGGTACATATAACTAAGAATGTTTTGAGTGGGAAAGAGGTCAGGCCAAGTCTTGTTGGTCCAACAACTTCTTGCGAGACAGGCATAATTTCTTTTTCTTGCAAAGCTCTGTATAAGTGGAATTATGTATTTTTTCCTATTTTTTCCAGTGCAGTAGATGGGAAGTGACGCTTGTTTCCCTGATCTCTCACCACAATGACCACAAGGTGTCAGAGGCAGAGGGAGGGGGTATGATGCATGACTGGCGTTGTAGGAGAGGGTCAAGCTCAAATACCACCTATTTTCCACACTTTAAGGCCCAACACGCAAGGAGGCCCACAATGTCTACCAGAGTAATGAAAATGAGCCTGGAAGTGTGCAGTATTATGGAATAATGTATGATTACCCGAGATGAGATAACGCTGGATCACCTTACCCACCTCCAGTGATGGAGATGGATGGGCTTTTTTAAGTTCTCAAAAGAGCTTTTGGTCCTGTCTTAACATTTGCTTATGCCACGGTATATGTTACGGTACGAATGTACAAATTTCATTCGAATTTCAAATAGCATGCTTCCAATTTTAAAAAATCGCTGCTGTATTTCATTTTACGTACTTAAAACCTGCACTCTGAGAAAATTTATTAAATTTGGTAACTAATTTAATCTTTGACAGGACAAGTAAAATGCCATTCAGTTCCATTTACTACTCGACGTCTTGTAGCTTGTAGTTCGTGATTATTAAAATCCAGTGTTGGACTCAGCCCTAAAATTGCACGCCATAGGCTTTGGTAATTTCAACGCTTTTTTAAGAGCATTTAGCCTTCTTGTAGTACAAACACAAATATTGCGCACCGTAACAGATAAGGGTAGATTTCTTGAAAGTAGGAATTATGCCGTACGACGACGGTAACTTATAACACACCTGTAGGTTTAAGTTGCAGATGCCAGAGAGGGTTGTATTAGTTTTCCCTGGAATGATGAAGGAATTTTGTAATTTAATTCATTAAAGCTATCTTCAACGTAATTGTTCTTGACTGGTCTGGGCCCAGGCCAGGTGTGTGCCTTGTTATCACTTCTCTCAAAGTATAATAAGGTTTTCAAGAAAACCGTTCAAACAACTTGTAATAATCACTCACATGTCATCTGATCCTGGAATCTACATTCTAATTTTTAATATTTTGAATACCTCCAGCAGACTCAAACCGGTGTCAAGAATTTTATTAGCTGTCTTACCGTTCAAGCATCAACTTTACAATTTCTACCCCCAATTTTGACAAGGAAACATAAACTCACACATCATGAGATCAGCATTCAGTATGCCAATAATAATATAGCACGATGAGGGACGAACCCTGTACCCCGAGCTATTTGTATCGGGAATTGTAACCTATATTTACCGACTTATTGAAGACGAGAGCGTGTTCAAGTAACGTGTAATTTGTGGAAACTACATTAGAAATTAGAATACCACACACGCACGCAAGCTCCAACTTTTAAATACAGTTGAGGTACAAGTAGTGTTTATCGTTCTTGTGCGAAATGTAAGCTAAAATTAGTAACTCTAATGCAAATACCAACGTGGGGAGACTAGGAACGGTATAACCTGGTTGCTGGTAACCTTTAAGATGACGGTAATATTGTTATGTACGCCAACTGGGAAAATATTGCAATTTTGAGGTAAACGAACCTCAATAAAATGGAGCATATGTACGCAAAGTTCATTTGTGTAATATCCAAATACTTTTTTATCTTTCGATGGTTTAACCGAACGCGCATAAATCATATCTGAGCTGGCTAAATTTCTAGTTTGTCTCGTGGGATAATTCACTAACTTGCTTCAGATGGACGTACAGATAATTGTGTAACCGTGACGAGCACGGACGATCACATTTGCTTATTCTAAGTTTCAGTGGAACACCAAATGCCAGCTCGTGTCTATCTACAATTTACAAAACCTTGAAATTTATCAACAAAAATATTTTCTGCTCTCAACGACCAACCATTATTTGGACAATAGGGATAAGCACCTTTAACCATTAAAACATGCGTGTTTTTGATTAACTTGAACTAATATGCTACAAAACAGATCCATAGCGAAACAACGGCATTCCTGTTTTCCCCAAATGATAGCACTAATTGAATAGAAGTATATTAATTTTAATGACTGGGCGTGGAGAGTC
>JAQFYT010001167.1:0-18070 GCA_034694925.1 Ceratophysella denticulata
TGGAGCATTTTTCGTATGATATGTGAATTATATCATAAATAGACGAGTTAGTTATCTAACTAATTACATTCGTAATTTACATTAATAGGATCCAACTACGACCTAACAAAAGCACACATAAAAATTTGCCAATAACAAGTACCGTGGGCTGAGGGGTTTGTTTATAGATTTACACAACGGTCTGCCTTGTTTAGATATTGGTATGGAATGTCGGGCTATTTGACACGGTGCCTCGGCTATTGTTTGGGCTCTGCGTGGTTGTCATGTGTACCCTAACACGGGAGTGAAGTGGTTAATTGAATAGGCGGATTACTCTGGCAAAATTGTGTATCCCAGCCATTGCCTTCATGGAATCATTGTATCCTAGGAGTTCCGGCATTAGAAACCGTAGGAACGGATACGCTGAAACAAGCCCCACGCCGAGAGTTGAGATGTTTACAAAGGCGTTGCTGTGAATCATTAATTCTTGTAAATCATCCTGGGTATACGAACCACTTGTTGGCATGAGTAAACTGGCAATCAAATTAGTGAAACTGAGATGGAAATAAGTGTCTTCAATATGAATTGTGCTACTGGGACTTCTCGACGAATCTCGCTCCATGGATACAATTAAATTCCTCAGTTCTTCATGAACACTTTGCTCCATTGCAACTCGATTCCCAAATCCATATTTTCGAAGTGCCTCACGACAGAATTTCCGCATATCAGACCATGCCTGCCCATTGGAGTATGCCAGTCCTACAAGCATACAGAGGGGTGTACGTCAGAGACATGCGAACTTGTTACCAGTACACTACATAGACAGGCATGTACGTTGCCCGCTATGCTGCTTGTTATTTAGTCGATACGAGTACCAGTGGCGCGAAAAATTCAAACTTACATGGCACGCGCGACCAGCGCGATAGACGTTGTGATGAGCGTTCCAGTTGATGTTTCAATAGGTTTGTCGCAAAAAGTGAGCTTGTTGTCAGACATTTTAGGCATTTTGATGAATTTCATCTAGTTATACCACTACTGTTGTCAAGGGATACGCTAAATAGTAAGAGAGTCGCGGTACTCATAACAAGAGAGTTATATACCCGAAAATCTCGTTATTGCCTGCCTAAGTAGTGTATTGGCAACAAGTTCGCATGTCTCTGGTGTACTTAAGGTATACAGATAATTCATCAAAATTAAGTGAGAAGAAAACAGTTAAGCAGAATAGCAGGTTTTTTCTTGTACATAATTGCGCACAAAATTGAGAAATAAAAACCATCATTTAACTACACATGGAAGTTTACGCTTACTGCTTCTCCAACCAGAATTTTTCAAAAATCGTGTGGAACACAACCCAAACAAACAAATTTATGTTTACTATTTTCTGCAAAGTATAACTAGGATAAATTGCGCTAAGCTAATACTTTAATTACCTACCTATATTTTGCTTCAAGTTTCGATCCCATAAAAGTCCTTCACACTGCCGTCCGAGTGTTTCTTCTTTATTGCATACCTCTTTCATAACTTCATAGGATGAGAGCAGGACTAATGAACAATTCAAAAAATATTTTAATACAGGTAAATCTAATAATATAAATATTAAAGTGACTAATATAAATTATAATTGTACATTACATGATACCTGCATCAAACATTCCAAGTTTCAAACTCATAACGGGTCCATATTTCCCTGCCATTTTGTGCATTGCAATGTGTGCCACAGGGTCTGCTCTTGCAACTTGTGCAAGTGTTCCGATAATTGGAATTCGGAACGGACCTATAAAAGCATTTGTCTAAGCTTTTTGTTTCGGTTTTACGAATAATTTATGTAAGAATTTAGTAAAAAGTATTCGTACCTGGTGGACCATGTCGGACCTTCCAATTGTCCCATACGAAGTAAGCAAAAAATAATGAAATTAACAGAAAAATCACCTCCAGTAACATTGTGATGGTCTGAACGTAGTGGTGTTTTGTTTACTGAGCCCTGAATCGAAATATCACACAAAAACTAAGATTTGATGCAAAGAATATGTTATTCGTCAATAAATCTAAATCTGGTTAACCTTGGTCGTTCTTGAGAGTGGTTTGTGTGCACAGAATAATTAGTGGGCAGAATTGTTTTTATAGCCCTAGTCAACAATTTTTTGTCAATAAAATGGACCGTGACCTGGAATTAATTCGCCTTGTGGACTTTTAACGTGTCCATAAGTGGAAACGGGTAGCATATAACCTCACGTTAAACAAATAGAATCTTACGTTAAAAAAGAGGATTCACGTTAAAAAAGTTGAGGAAAACCTAACTCCACGATAAGAGTTTCCTCCTTTTTAACGTAAATTCTTCATTTTTAACGTGCGTTTATATATAACCCAGTGGAAACCAGTTTGAATATGTCATTTGGCTATTCTACCTCTTCGTACTAAGAATGCTGATCTTATTCTGACACTATAATAAAACCTCAATCAATCAATCAATCAATTAACAACGCTAATATGGTTTATTAATAAATATTTTAATCATCCGGTCCTTTTTTGTTAATAGCAATATTTACTGCGGCATGCATAGAACAGAACTGGTGCCGATGGCGTAGGAATGGTCGTGGGTAACAAGGGTTCTGAATTGAGCTAATTCCAGGTCAGGGCGGCGTTCGGCTGTCGTCTGATACTTATCCGTTCCTGGGTCTTGTCCAATGTTACCCGCTAGTGCTTCTTTTTCATGCTCTTTCGTTTTCGTCTTTTTATTCTTCTTGGCTTGCTTATTCTCCTCCAATGTTTTCCGTTTGAGACTGATGAACTGTTGGTTTTTGAAATGGAAATTCTTCATGATTGGGAACAATTCCCAGGTTTGTGCAGGGTCAAAAGGCCCGTTGCCGACCTCCTTGAAGACCGCTGTGTATTTCCTCAATATTTCCTTCCATTTTTGCATGCACCTCGGGGCATCGAAATTATAGCCTTGTCCCACCAAATTCTCTGAGACGTCGTCCCAGAGCTCCGCATCAACGCTGTGAGGTTTACAGTCCAATCGCTCAGCTCGGGCAACGATCATCATTTTAATTGCGAGTGAGTCCCATGTTTCTAAAGTTAATCATAATCATAAAACCATATTATGAGCTTAATGAAAAATGTAGTTCCGGGCAAAATAAATAGACATGAAGCGGCTCGGATATAATGTTGGTTCTGTTATAACCGAACTGGATCGTATATAATACTGAATGCGGTTTTCGCCAATTAGGTACCATTATTCAATCAAATTCGAAATTGATATTTATTGGATCTGAACTGGAATTTAGCGCTCTTTTTAATGGTGTAATTTGTTTTAAGCTCAGAATATTTAATCCTTCTGAAAATGTCAAATGACTCTGACCCGTCTTGGAGCGTTTCCGATTACTGGGTAATTTGACAATGCTGCAGCAGGTTAGCAATGTTAACAAGTGCACCATTCGAAAGAACGCTATAAATTCTGATCCAGATTTCATAATTAACGAATTTTGATTAGTTTGACTAATGGTATTTAATTGGCAAAAACCGCATTCAATATTATATACGATCCAGTTCGAACCGGTTCGGTTATAACAGAACCAAGATTATATCCGAACCTTAACAGACATACTTGAATACATGTGTGAAACGAATTAAAATCGTATAATTCCAAAAACGCAATTGGGCTAAATAGATCATGCGCATATTAACCCATGAAGGCCGTGATTATCTTAGCCAACTCGGCCTTACTTTACTGATATACTAGCCAATAGCCAACATGGGAAAATAAAACTCTACCCACTCAAAATTTTATTCCGAAGAGGTGTGTATAAATGATAACTACACCCTGATATCAAATATGTCCAACGTGAGATCAGTAGTGTGCATCCATAATTGTATGGATTCTGATGATTACAGTATATATTTTTAGAAAGCTTACCAATTGGTGCAAAAGTGTGACCAGGATAGCGGCGAATCTTGTTTTCCAAGCGGTGATCCGGTTCTGGCTTGAATTCCGGTGACTGTTGTTCATGATAGCGGCGAATCTTCTTTTCCAATCGGTTTTCCGGTTCCGGCTTCAATTCAGGAGACTGTTGTTCATTGCGGCGAATCTTGTTTTCCAATTGCTCCGGTTCCGGTTTGAATTCTGGATACTGTGGTTCAGCGGCCGAATCAGGAGCAGGAACGTCAGGATTATCGAATCGTTCTATTTCCTCCAAAAGTTGCGTCACGGCCGAATTTACCCTCTTGTCGTAATCCTCATCATACTCATTCGGCCAGGTCGGATACGGATCAATAACGGTGATCCTTCGCTTCTGACAATCTGGAAAATCCAGGAATCCACGGTTTGTGCCAGGATCAAAGAACTCCGGTGGAGCACAATCATCAGATTCTACGTTGTCGCCGTCTTCCAAGAGATCGCCGAATCCATTTGGCTCTTTCTTCCAGTAATCGGAGTACACATGATTCGAAGCCATTTTGTTCACACAGTTCGACAACCGAAACAGAAACTGTTTGTACTACTTCGTCCACAGGAGCAATTGGAGGTCTTGTCAGTGTCGGAGCTGGAGATGAAGTGACGCCAAATAACACCTTCCAGGCAAGACGTTTCGCTTTTTTTGTAATTTATTGGTAATTATGCAATTTAAAACGTAGCGGTATCCGATTTTTATACATTTCGTAATACTCCGGATAATCTCAATTAGTGATTTTATTTATTTGGTCGCAATCTTCAAGGCAATGCCAGCTAGCTAAACAATTCGTCACAACTCACAGGTTACGGGTTACGCAGGCTTACGAATTCAAGCTAAAAATAAGATTAAGGAATACAATGCATTTGAGACAGAAGGTTTTATGTAATACGTTCAGCTGACAGTTCACATTAATTCGCAGTTAAGTTTACATTTAGAGCGTTATAGTTGTGGACCTAGGATCTTTCAGATCTTTGCGTAATACTTACGATTGCAACATGACCTTCTTTGGTGTGGCAATTTTGTAATGCTCTGTAATTAAAAAAAAATATGCGCTTCATAACTTTTTACCATACAACGATTTTGTCGGATATTCAACTGTAACATACATAGATAATGTGTCCTGTGTTGAGTTTCATAGGGTTAAATTCTGTGATGATGGACTCTAAGGTGAGATATTAGCTTAGAATATACCAGACTTTTTGTAGACGTTAAATTGACGTAGAACCAATTGGTTAATTCAAAATCATGCTCAGTTAGAGTCAGACTTAGAAGCATCTGTCTGAATTTCGATCCGAAAACTGAAAAACTGTAACCCGTTTTAATGAAAGTGAAAAATAATATTGCACAGAGCTGCGTTCTGTTTTAGTTCAATATAAAGTCAAGTCATCATACTCAACTATGTATGTATGTAGATAAGTACTAGTACTAAAACATCAATGATTTCCAAGTACGTCTGGATCTGGGATGTGTTAATTTTAATATGTGCCGAGCGTTAACTCTAACATACAATTTTGAAAACATAGAACGTGGTTCGGAAGCATAATATCTAATTTAATATTTATACTGGTAATACTGGTAAGTACAATAGTTTATTTCCACTTTATATTTATTTATCTAATCAAGTAACCCATAACCCATAATCAAGAAAATATGATCTCAAAATGTTTTGATAGTATAATTTATAATTCCATGAGAATTAAACAGATAGTGCATAGTACAAGTATTTCTATTTTCGATCGTAAATCCGGATTAAATAATAAAGCTTTAGTTAGTTTTGAATATACCTATATTATAGTTGGGATTTGGAATACTCCAAAATCAAAAATGGATGGAAATTGAAATTCTCGTCTTCCGGTACAACTAATGCAGGAATGTCATCTGGTATCCGCCAAGGTCTGGAATTATCGAAACTCAAGTTATTCGCCGTAGCAGAATTATTGGGTATGGTTGATGGAGATTCCGCTAGTTGAATGTCACGTCCGGCAATAATATATTGAATATTCTGATCCTGAGATCGCTCAGTCGCACCTCGCGAATCCACTTTGTGCACAATTGGGTCAATTTCTGGATTTACAATGGCTTCATGCTCATCATTTGCAAGATCAACTGGATTTTGAGTAATGCGCTTTCGTTTTACGGAATTGGGTTTCACTTGTGACATGTTCAAAATAGTCGGATCTCCCACCGCTTGTGGAGGCATAGGGGTTCTTTTAATCTTCTTTCTCTCAGGGCTTACGAAGCGTTTATAAGGTGACCGGAATTTCGAAAGCGGTTGAAAAACTACGTCTGGTTTCGGAAGATTGGGTAGCATAGGGTTTTGCGGGACAGGAATTGCTGTCAAAGACATTTCTACTGGATTCTTCGGCGTCTTGGGTTGAAGGTTCGATTTAGCAATCGAAGTAACACTGGTAATAACAGGTGTGATGATTTCGTTCTCATTGTTGTCAGCATTGACACTAAAACCGGAAGTACCAATGTTCTTGGAAGCAGGCAAAGCTTCCCAAATCAACCGAACCTTGAGATCATAAGCACTCAACTTCACATCTTCCGAGTCCTGTTTGTTTTTGACAAGTTTGAGGCGCTTTGGCTCAGGATCACACATCTCATTCCGCCTGGCCACACGGAAGTTGTTCCGCAGAAGAGACTCTACTCTCTTACGAGATTTCGTCAGACGAGCCTCAATGCAGATCAAGTTCCTCTGTGTGAAATCAATGTCACGAATGAGATGAAGGCATGAATTGCAGTAGTCCGCACTGGTCAGGGAATCCTGGAAAGAGTCGTCCAGACCAAGTACGTCTCGGAGAGAAGAGACACAGCTTTTTGTCCAGAGCTCATATTCGGCTTTCGGTTTCTTGGTAAGTACCAGTTTGTCACGGCAAAGGAGACAAAGCCTTGTAGGATATGGGTCAGTCTTCAAAACTATGTCCTCGCTCTCGGAATCATTCGAATCGATTGCACCAAACGAATCCGGATTGACTGCTCTGTTCTTCCGAGCTTTGGATTTAATCTTGCTTGTTACCCTCTTCTGCAAAATTACAAAATATTCAAAAATGGAACTGTTGCATAAATATGTACATGGTGCGGCTTATTTGAATTTTCAGTTGTGGTCGTACAATACTTGCCCTATACTACAGGTTTGCTTGCATTTGACGCCGTGCAGTTCATGGTTTGAACAATTACAAATTAAATGCACTCGCATAGCTTAGCTGTGCTGACCGGCAACAAACAAAGCGTGCCAAATAGAATAGGTAGAATATATCATTATGGCACAAATTGAAAAAGAATAAATACGTGTATTATTTTGCGATTTGCAATTGATGGTGAAATACTACTAACCGGTGCCGGTGCAGGCGCGAATATACTCGGCACAGCATCATCAGTTAATGTCCAATTCTTCCGGTCTCCTTGAGGCACTTGCTGGCCACGATGATCGGTAATAAAATATTTTTTGACAAGGAATTTATCCTCGAAATGCAAGTGACACAAAAGGTGTTTTTTGAAGTTAAAATTAAGCCCGTTAGGAATATTCCGTAACCATTCCTTACGCACATCGTCCGTAGCCTGTTTAGGAACTCGGAATACATGGCACTTGACATAGTCTTTACTACTGTGACCGTAGCCCGATGTACAGCCTGCATGGAAGCACGGCATTCTTTTGAGCAAATCGGACACTCAATAAAACTTGTACTTATTAATGAAAGTCAAAAGTATAATTTGTAATGTATGTATTTCTGAAATATTTTTGATTCAAAGACAAAAATTCGGTTGATTTCCGCGCCTTTAAATTCACGAGCAATATGCGGCCGAGTTGGACCTGTGAACGCGGGCTGAAAATGCTGTCGGTGTGAACTGAGAAGTTGCAACTTTCAGCTAGCTATCGTGAACCCTGCTGAAAGTTGAAATTTTTAGCTGAAAGTTGCCACTTTCAGCTAGCTTTCGTGAACCCTGCTGAAAGTTGAAATTTTTAGCTGGAAGATGAATTGATTAAAGATTTTTGCTCAAAATTGATGATGCTTTGGTTACTACATTAATATGGGTATGCTGATAACTTAATAATCCAACATCTTTTTAGGCTAAAATTGTGAAAAGAAAAGAGTAGTTAGACTTGTTATCGGTCGTGATCTTTTTAATTACATACAGATAAGAAATATATACAGTAAAATGTAAGTCCTATAATACGTGAATATGTATTTAGAGAATAAGTATTAGGATATTAAAAATGTATACCATCTCGGATAAGAAACACCGTACTAAGTGACCCTGCTCTGCTTCCCTTCTTGCACAAAGACACTGACCCATTACCAAGTCCATCAAACTCGTATAGATGTCGGGATGTTACGAATATAGCTATGAAATGACCAGCATTACTCAAAGTATCCGCATAAGTTCTATACTTGGGCCCCATTAAAATGTGAACATTTGGAAGAGAATCTTCCTTTATAGTTGTTCGCGCAAAAACGGTATATTGTAGATTATCAAAGGCGGTGGGCCAGTGGGACCGAACCTGAATTTTGTTAAAACTATCTCCTTGCACGCTCCCCTTTTCGAACCTCCCACACATCTACTGTTATATCCCTGGCATAATATAAATGCAAATGTTGTCGCGGTTATTTTTTCTAGAAAAATTTGTTCTTTGCCTGGATGAACTGCTTTGTCCCCCTTTAATAAATTGCAGGTTGGATTTGGACAATGCGTATTTTGAACGACGTCGAACCAATCAGATATACTATGGAGAACCACGTCTTCACTTCCTTTGAAGTCTGCAGCTTCTAATGCATTTCACCGCCATTCCCCGCCAAATCTTTGCTTAGGGAAATTTGTTATCAATTTTCTAACAAATAATGTTTTTGCAGCGTCCATGTTGTTCTGGTCTATTTCGTTAAAAACTTTTATCAAAATTTTTGCAGCTATGTCTCCCCTACTCCTTAAATTCAATATGTAGTCGTGTACTTGAAGTACAGTCCTGTACAAATACTTCAATTTGTTTGTGCCAAAGTCAAAGATGGAACTAATTCTCGCAGTGCGGACAAACACAACAAGTACACTGTACTCGTCCTTTGTCATGGTTTTCGACATGAACATAAGAATCGTACAACCTGAAGAAGCAATACCATTTCCAGAAACATATTCTGGTTTAGAATTCGTGGTCCAACAAGATTAAAAAAATATGGAAATATTCAATTCATTGAAAGGAATTCATTAGCCAACGGGCACATTTATACTACTTACAATACTTATTATATCTATTAACTAAATGTTTGTTAAACCTGAAGCTTTTGAACATTTGAACACAAATAATAGACTCGATAAGTAGTTGCTGTTCCGCTTTAAAATATTGATGGGAATAATCCGTAGTCGAAATGTAGTTGTCATACTCGTGAACAAATATATGAATTAACAAGAATATATAAAATTTAATAGCATAATTTAACACGGCCTGCACAAGATCGGAACTGATATATTTATTGTACAAATTAATGTTGTAATCATTGGAACACCAGTGTTGAGCATAAGAATCTATTCCATTCAATTTTCAGCTAAAAATTTTAAATTTCAGCCAGAAATTTTAACTTTCAGCTAGTTTACGATAGTTAGCTGAATGTTAGAACTTACAGCTATAAATTTCAATTTTCAGCTAAAAATTTCAACTTTCAGCAGGGTTCACGAAAGCTAGTTGAAAGTTGCAACTTTCCGCTAAAAATTTCAACTTTCAGCAGGGTTCACGATAGCTAGCTGAAAGTTCCAACTTTCAGCAGGGTTCACGAAAGCTAGCTGAAAGTTCCAACTTTCAGCTAGCAACTTTCAGCTCAGTTCACGGACACCTGTCATCTGTAGAATTGTTTTGTTCTGGGTGGATGACATTTCATTTTACCTAATCCAATTTTGAATTGCACATTTTGAATGTGTGTTCATCAACCACCTGATATTGGGTAGAATGAAAGTTACTATCAAAAGTAAGTACCTAACGTCATTGGTAATGTTCCAGTTGTAATTTTGGAATAATAGGTACAAGGCAAAAGGCATAATCTAATTTTCGCCTGATTGAAAATTGAAAATAGGTTGGAACAGTGTTGCCATTTGGAAATGGTTGGCAAATGATGACAAATGTGGAATCTGTCGTGCTCCATTCGATGGATGTTGTTCTGACTGTAAAGTTCCTGGCGATGATTGTCCTTTAGGTATACCTTCAACCTTTACCTTTGGTATTTGATAATGAAAAAAATAAAACCTCGAAATCAAAACCCATTACGTGGGTCCAACGCCTCAGTTGCATTTTGCATTACGTTTTGCGTGTTCAGGAAGGCCTCAACTTCCAATAAATAACGGTTTCGAATGTTTTATTCTATTTAGGCCGACAGTACATAAATGGTTTTATGACCGAGGTATTTGAAATTCTATTTCAGTTTGGGGAGTTTGTTCACATTGCTTCCATATGCATTGCATCATGAAATGGTTGGCCTCTCAGCAACAGAACCAAGTTACTCAACAATGTCCAATGTGCCGTCAAGATTGGGCCTTGAAATCCGAATAGTTCACTGCTCCATGAAAAAAAAACAGCAAAGCACAACCAAAAGTCCATTTGTAACTAATCCTCGTAGTGAAAAAGACAAGTTTAGGCCTCAAACTACATTAGAGGCCATTTACCAGTAACCAAAAACAAATTAGCTTCAAAACCAACTGTGATTGGGTTTGCAAACTATAAATCAAGATTACAACTTACATCGAATTACCAAAAAGTCATGAATTCTCCGTCTCTAACTGCACTATTGCACCTCCATGGCCTCCCACCCCTACCCCGGAGTCTGACGGGCTATGCTCCGCAGTCCCAGGGATCTTCCAATACAAATTTTGGCCCATCTCTTCCTCCCCATCCTCCTCAGCCTCATCGGATTGATAATTTGCATAGTTCTTCCGGAGCTGGACTCAAGAATATTCAATCTGGGCATCTTCATCAGGCCGGGCGCCCTTCCCCTCCGGTTCCGCCACCGAGGCCTCACAGTCGGCGTTCTTCGTCTAGTGGCTCCTCATTCAGAGCTTCACCAGAACAAGTATCAAATCCTACAAGGTAATTGTAGATTGCAGCAGATACTTGTAGAATTACAACGTAATGTAATCACGTGCTGGCGGTTTTTCCGCACCTATAGCTTAGATAGGCCCAGTTTTTATTCTGTGTAACTAATTTTTAGGTCAGTTATGCCTGGAGTTACGGAGGGCCTGAGAAGTGCACCACGGAGTCTCTCAAGCAGTCCGCATAGTCCTCATATTGACAGTGGGATTGGAAGAAGCTCTGCTGATAGTATTAGTGAACCCAGAGCTTTTGTTCAAGTCGTCAAGTCTACCCCACTCGTGGGAACCAGATTGGATGCTCAATTGGCGCAGCTCAAAAAAGACATGAATCATCTAAGACAACAGGTCAGTTTTTATGTGGTTTGTTTTCCAAAGCTGGCCAATCCAACTCTGATGTCTAATTCCTAATTATGCTTCTATTGGATAACCAGGACATGGCTCTGCTTGGTCATCTTCTCCAAATACACCAGGGTATCCAGGATCTCAGGAACGTGTTAGTCCCACCCCCGCAACCAGCCCCAGGCCCACTCCCCATGTTTCATTCCACACCAACGGGTTACCATCATCACGGGGGTTCAGGGAGCACGAGCAGTAGTTCTCGTCACTCACGAAGCAGCAAAGGTCACTCCTCTCAGACCTCCAGACTCAGCATTCTGAGCAGTGGAGCCACGAAACTCTTCTCAAGACGCTCTTCTACGGATAAACTCATGGCTGAAGCCATGAGTATGAGCCTTGACCTCGGCGGCGGAGCCTGCGGTGGAGTCGGAGTCCCGAGTGCCCATCATTCTGGACTACTTCGACGACGAGGAGATGATGAGAGTGACTCCATGTCATCTCTTGAATTTGGTGATGTTTGAGCTATGGGCATTCATTCTCTTCTCGTGTAAGTTCTACTTGTGAAGTAGTCGGGTTACTTTTGAACCAATAGTTCTCTATCCTCTGTAATTGTTTTGTCATCTCCTTCGTAGGAAAACCTTGACCTCTAGAAATATACTCTCTTTGATACAAACAACCTAACTCAGCGTACTCAACATTAATAGTAACCTGGTCAAACTTACAGTATTATTTAGAATTTAGAATTAGAGGCTTACTATACCAGACCAGTAGACTAGATTTTGTATGCCCATGGAGCTTTAATGCTTCTTTGTTGAAATTGAAACGACAGGTGTCTTCTTAACGTGGTTTACTAATACATGTTGATTGTAGCGTTAGTTAACAAACTATTGTTAACTATTCATGATTCATGGTCTCTGGATCTGGACAATATTCAATTCAAGTACTGACTTCATGGAGATGGAGATTATTTAAATATCTCTAAATCTCCGACTGAATTACTGTTGATTACCTGTTCCATAACACAAAGTATAAGTAGTCTTGCTCGTATTCCTACAAAATTAAATGTATTCCGTGATGTTTACGGAAGAAAGAGCGCTTTACGATTTCATATCGTAGCTTGGAAATATCAGGTACAGGCGCTTGGCTTGGACGTCTGACAGCCTATAGTATAGAACTAGGTAGGGTTGTAAGATACAAATCGCTATTGATGAAAACTAAGGTACAATTATAGTGTGCGCTCTACCTGGCCCACCGACTGCACAACAATTAGGCACTAGCTGTGGTCTGTGGTTCGGACAAACTTTCCTCATCTTGGTATTCTCAACTTGGGCCATTTCTTTCTAAATGTGAAAGTTCACGAGTTAAAGGAACTTCGACAGACAGTACAGTATGTCATGGTCATGAATTCTAGCTTCTAGCACTGTCGGTGCAAGGTAGAGCGCACGGCATAATTGTACCATAGCTGATAGTAGCATTCCATATACTAAGCCCTGTAATTGGAATTTATCATTTAATTAATATTTAAAGTAAGATATGTAAGCCTAGTTCCAAATTCGAATGTACAGCTCAATTACTGCTCGAGACTCGCCTGAGGAGTCTCAATCATTTATGTTGAGTAATTAACCTCTCAATTGTGTAATGTAATGTACTAATGGTTAGTCATTTGAATAAAACAAGTTTCACATCAAAACTGAAGAAATTCATTAGTTTACGATTCGTTTATTATTTCCACTGCGTTATGTGGCTAACTTCTTTATAAAGCAGCATAGTAATTATTAGTATTATGTAGGTAGTATTAAATGGTAGTTTCTATTCTCAGATTTAGAATTAGCGATGAAACCACGCCCATTAATATTACAATTTTGTTTTTGAAATGGCAAGACAGTGATGGTCTTGAAGAGTTCATTGGGGTAGACGACGTGATGTCCTATTTCAATATTCTTAAATTAAAGCTAATATAATTTGGTTTGGTTGACATTTGACGCATTTGACATTAACGTACAGGAACTAATAGTAAACCTATTATTTCTGTATCCTTAAAAGTAACTTTCAATTCATTACTGTTCTATGAATTCAGGTTATTCCAAATAGGAAAAAAGAAAAGCGTTTAGAGTCCCTGTATAGGGGACTTATTACTGGTAACTAAATTACATTATCTGTACACAACCGTTCCCTTGAAAAAAGAATCTCGCTGAATACACACGTTTTTAATGATTAGCATAAAATACGAAAAAGTTATATGTAGCATTTAGAGTACATTGAAATGAACTGGGAACATGATTACATATATAATGAACAAATGGAGAAATATTTTGTGTTTAATACAATTAAACGAAATGAACCCTATTTTTTTTGCCCAACAGTGATTTCAGATATGGAAATTCATGTAATTAAATTAAATTTGGACTTGGACTCTGGGGTTCTTTAGATTCAAAAATTCAAACTTGACTTGAGTTACTGTTACTGAGATAAGTAGAGATCCACGAAAACGGAGGCATTGGACCCAGCCACTTCTAGGAAAGCTTGAGTTTTCCGAACATCGTCTTTATTTCGGTTGATAAATTCAATAGCCTTACTTTTGAGGTCCGTAGCATTGTGAAGGTGGGCCAATACGAGGACTTCCGCCGCATTCTCGACCTGAATCATTGAGAAAATAGAGTTTCATCATAAGAACTCAAGACCGTGATCTACTACCTGCTACCGGCACTATAATAATTCTAGCAAAGCTTACAGTAAGATTGCAGGCAATGGCATGTTCACAATCCCGCTTGAGTCCTTCCAAATCATATTTCTCAGCAATTTGCATGAGTTCGGCCGCTCTTTCACTGAGGTCACTCGTCTCTCCCGTGTAAATATATTCCAACATGGCCTTCACAACGTCCTCGTCAAAGTCGTTGATGTCGACCGTATTTTCCTTGGCCTCGAGCATGCTCGTACTGAACATGGCTCGGAAGACTGTGCTACGAGCTGCAAAGAGAAAAAAAACAAATAAACACATAAAAAATTAGCATAAATTAAGGACAACAGAGCTTTTCAACAGTTTTCTAATTTAAATTCAACTCACCGCTAAGGATTGCCTTATGAGCCATGAACGTTTTGGTCTCAGTTGAGAGAGCGACGTCAGCAAAGAGGCCGTCCTGGAGCATATACTTAAAGTTGTCTGAGAGCAAATGCTGTCGACGACGCTTGACTTCTTCCTCCGAGTTTTTGTCCAGCACAGCTCCTCCAGCACCCCACTTATGTCGAACTTCTCCTTCAATCCAAACTCGACAGTGGATTTTAAGCGTATCGTCCTCAATCAAATGACGAGTTGGATTGACCAACTCCGTAGTTTGCAGAAACTTATCATATCCCCAAACACTGTTCTTTTTGAACTCACAGACGGACATGGTTGGACTCCCTACGTTTCATTATTCAAATACAGAATAAAACAGTGAAACAATAAACAATACACTAAAACTTACATCACACAATTACTAAATGAACTCTCACCTGCTTGTTTCAAAGGCCGGCCTTCTGGGCACAACAAACTAATCTGAAAGCGAACTTTGAGTTTTCGGCTGTCGCCTCTGCCTGATTCTCCGTCTCCAAAACCATTCAAAATAAGATGCACGGCAAAGAATTCAATTTCGTCTACTTTCTTCTTAGGGTTCATCTTCATTTGCCTGTACCAAATACAAATCCATTGGTTTCCTGATTCTTTTCCAATTTTCTCAACCAAATAACGTGAACTTTAAGTCAATCCCACACACTCACCATAGATGGTTGCTCTTTGGTCCACCTTTGAAGACCGGAGACTTGATTTCCTCATTTGACCCACTCATTGCAATGTAATTTTTAATTGACCAAAGGAAAGCAAAGGTTTCTTGTTCTAACTAAACGAAAGAGTTGAAAGAAATTCTCTGTCAAATGAATATGACAAAGTATTGGAACATCGAATTGGTAAAACCGAAGCAAACCGTGACCTACCTCAGTTGATGCCCATTGTTCGACAGTTTCCGTTCCAAAAGTGCTATCCAGTTTCCGTTTGGTTCCATGCGGAGTTCCACGCGGGGATCCAGCCCGGTCTCCACCAGCTCCGCCCATAGCGCGAGCTCCATTATCACCTCCTCCTCCTACAGCACCTCGAACTCGGTTTTCGGCAGCATGACGTCGAATTGCAATTACAATAGCTTCTTGTTGTCGTGCTTCACGCTCTCGATTCCTGGCATCCCCACCGGGCGGTGGAGCACGCTCATTGTGATTTCGACCACTGAAGGGAGACGCAATATACAATTAATAAAGACTTCTTAAATTCAGAACTAGAGTAAACAGTAAACAGCATTCCTATAAATACGTACCTCATTATGAAATTGTAGAAATTCGGAAGAGAAAACCGTTCACCAAATACGTTTCCGAATAGTGGGATTGGGACCTAGAAATTAGGGAAATAATGTCAATTCTTAACATCTACAGCCAGGATTCACGCTAACAACCCACGCCACGCTTGTATGCGTACAGATACACGATCACGATAATTGATGAAAATAGTTTATGGCTCAACTAAAAACGCAATCAATTGTATCTTGTACAGTATAGTTCTACCATTAGTCTGAATAGGTCTTGAACCATAAAAGTGGACATGGTGATAACGACACGCAAACTGAATTCAAAAGTAGCGTCTTGTCCCTATTATGGATGTTTTATGGCGGAAGTCCCTTGAGGACACATCACCCGCACCGCACCCGTTATACTAATTCAAGCAATTCTATACCGACATATTTATAACAGATAATACGCGGGTACTGTATTATGTATATTATTCTAGGTTGTAGGTTCGGTACCATGTTTCATTTAGAATTGATAAGCAATTAAGTATGATAAGAAAGAGAAGGATGGCTGTCGTCTCTGACCGTACGTCGCCTTCAGCTCCTGATAAAAGCATTAAAGTTCTTCAAATGTAAATGCAAAATGCAAAATGTTTTTTCTTTTACATTTTACAATAAATATTATCAGCCCCGTTACTTTGTGAATACTTCCACTTGCAAGGTCTGACGATACTAGATACTCTACTGATTAGCTCCTCATTCTAATCAACAGCAGTATAACGCTACATTGAATGTAAATACGTAATATTATAATCTATAATAGTAATTACGTATTGAACATCGATACTAATTCATATGGCATGACATAGTTGTTAAGTACAAAATTGTACCCAACTCTCGTACTCGTACGGAAGTCATCGTCTCGTCATCCACTCCTACATGTGCATGTGGTACCTGGTACCCTTTATGTATTAGTCTAGCTGACACTGCTATCAGCACACCTGACCTGAATAACACAAAAAATATGACTTATGCCTTACCTTAACTCTGACTGGACACTGGTGACTGGACTGACTACTTATGCATTATGACTCCATTGTGTAATTGTAATGTACCTATGTATGTATGCATTGTATTACAGATTTTACACGAATTTGGGGCTGGCCTGGAGCCCGTCAGCGCACTGAGCACTGATACTCATCAAGCCACCACAATCAACAATAATCGGGCACATTTCAGATTCTAATTAGACGTTGCATAACGTCTGTTACACAGGGGTAATCAGCAAATGCTAAAGGGCCCAAACCAAATAGAATAAAATCTGGAAACCCTTTTGGTGCGTCCGACGCCTCACTTCAATTATGCATCCATCCATGTCCATGTACGACTGAAAGATCTCGCGCATTAAAACTGATTTGATTATATATTATATACATACATTCTGCCAGGTGACTTCCCAGGATGCAGGAGTGACAGTGACGAGCTGACACCTGACTGACAACTTATGACTTATAGTAAAAGTTGGATATAACGACAAATGACTTACCAAACAACGAAGCAAAGACAAAAGAACGATGATGCTGAATTATGGTGGATAATCGCTTGACGCTAGCAATAATGAACAATGATAATCCTATTTCTGTTTCAGATAAAGTCCCTTTTGCTTGATCAGAGGATTCTTGACGTGTAGAATTTGTAGAATTCTCAAAACTTTCTCTCCAAATCAAAGTCAGAAATTGAACCTCATATAACGTGTACTTATGTATTTATATATAATGAAGAGACCAGAGCCTTTCCTGATTGATGATTGAACTCTTGACCTCACTCTAGTAAGCTCTGACGTTCAACGTTGGACGTGGACAGAGTTGAGAAGGAACGTCCAAACCAAAAATACTAATGGTGAATGAATTGTTCAGCTGGTTGCTGGTGTGTTGCGTTTGTGGGTGGAGAGTGAGAAACAATGAAATCGTCCTTCATTGGACTAAACTCCCCAGGCCAGGCATAGCATTGGCACAATAATGCTCTGTTGTGTATATGTATGTGCTGTGCTATGCTATGTTGGCCTCTCGAGCACTAAGAACACGATAGCAGCGCTATCGTCCCAGCCCAGCTGAAAACGAGAACGTTCACAGCTCTCAACTTTGCGTATTATTTGAGGCAAGACTATGAAGAAACTTGGTAGTCAATTAAATTCGGCATTCGTCTCAGCGTTCTTATCGGGCAACTCCCCGTACGTACGTAAAAAACCTTAACGCAGCGTTAGTTTTTATAGCTCGTTTTACGCACGTGTGTTCTTTGTATAATTATTTTAAAAGTGGGGCAGTAGATTCCGAGAAATATGTATGTACCAACCAGTAGTATATCGTAAAGACTTACTCAAAAGTGTTGCGAGGATTGCTGGTACTTGGGATTGTATGTTCGTGAGTAAAGTCG
>JAQFYT010001168.1:0-18061 GCA_034694925.1 Ceratophysella denticulata
ATTTCCCTACTTCGCTACCCCAGCCCTACTGCCCTATTTTGCCCTACTTCCCTAGTAGGGGAGGGCAAGTTGCCCATCTATGCACAGATACAAAGTGTCTTATGAGGGATTTACATGTAAAAATGGTTTTAAAAACGCGAAGATGCCGAGGTCGGTGAGTCACGTAGAGACTTCGTATTTCGTGTTCCTGGTTCTTAATCGGTTGCCCGACAAGCGCTATTGAGTACTTTTTTATTTTTAGTTCCCGTCTATTTTTTTTTAAATGTCAAAGTTGACCCTAATTAACAGGCAAGATTGAATTAATATTGCAGAGTAATAGGACTTAAAATAAAAAAAAAGTACTCAATAGCGCGTGTCGGGCAACCGTTTTAGAACTAGGAACACGAATCGCGATGTCTCTACGCGACCCACAGACTTCAGCATCTTTCCGTTTTTAAAACCATTTTTTCTCGCTTGTATTCGCTCCGTACAGGGCGTCCCATCAATATTTTCATAATTTTGACAGGGAAGGCGAAAAATTCAAACTCAACAGAGTGCTCGGGAATCCAGCAATTGCTCAATGACTGGTGAAGATTCAAATATGCTTCGACTCGTTCGTGCGCGCTACAGTGTGTTTGCAATTTCCGTCTTCACGTGGAGCGCATCGGACTTATCCGTGGGACACCCTGTATCGCCGACATTTGTATACAACATCCTTCAACTGATACTGCATATTGCATTCATGGACACTCAAGGGCTTATTCAGGCATTCCAAATTGCAATCCTGTCTGACCAGAGCGTACAATAAGCATAAAATATACGTAAATCCCGTACCCAGGATTTGATTGACGACTGGTGGATCCAACGGTCCGAATTGAATATTCGTTCGCATCGGTTTAGCAGGAGCTGAGGATGATTTTTGATTCGCCATTGAATTTGGCACAGGCAGAACGTTGGTGAACCCTACGGATAAGCAGAACAACGAAAAATGGTTTTTAAAAAAAGATTCGGAATGCCCGAACCAGATAAAATTGTGCAATTTGACATAAATGTTTCATGTAGACAAAATAGGTACACTCCATGAAAGCAGGAAATCAGAAATTGCCCAAATCGATGGACTGGACACGACTGAACGAACCCCAATAATTAGTCCTTATAAACTACGAGAACCCAAGGCAATCGATTTGGCCTCTGAAAAATAGCCTTTAGCCCAATTTCTAAAGCTCCTTCAAAGTCCCTTTATCTCCTCAAGATTCAGTATCGTTCCATTCATTCCAATCCTAACTCAAGTGGAAAGTTAAATACGCCGAGGAGAGTGGAAAGTTAGTATTGTTCTCGTGCAGCAGAGCAAATTTTCCAAAATGAATGACACCGTATCTTTGGAACATTGGGACACAGGAGGACACTCAGGTAGGCTCACCGTCTAAAACTCCAGAAATGCTTATCGTTTATTTACAGGTCTCTCTTTCCCTAGGCTCATTATCCCTGCCTTCAGCTGAATAGGTGTCAATCTCTATTTTCGAGAACGACGTTCAGCAGCCGTTCCGCTGATTGGGCTCGGCTCGGCATTAATATTGCACTCAACGCCAAATTAGCCTTTACGTTTTGTGCTACGCGATCCTGCGTTACTCGAGATCAGCATATTTGATTAGGTTATTAGGGATGTGGTATGAGGGTGTGCTATTGTGTACATAAATTATTAGGCGATTAGGTGTGTCAGAGCCAGCTCTGTAAATAAGGTGTGGTAATTTCCGGATTATTCAATGTCAATGTGACACCGTCACACGTCTAAGCTTAGGTATAAGCATGCAGAGATCTGAACAAATCAAGAAGGTCAATGCTTATGCGTAATTTTTGACAGTTTGTTGTTATAAATTAAATCATACAATGAAAATAAGTTAAGATTTAACCGTGTAGGTCTATTTGCTAATTTGGAAGCTTGCTACGATCTCTGCATATTAACATGCACAGATTGCATAATTGCGATGTCTAAGCTCCTTATCTGCTACGTAGAATTATAACAACTACTAGATTTAATTTGTTTGATCCTTGAACAGAAATTAAATCGATGAGATATAATCTGAATATAAACATTCCTTGAATCAACAAACACCGCACCCGATCCGATGCAGAGTGAAGTGCCAATGCCAATACGTCAAAACCTCGTTTCCACGCGACGAAGCTTATATAACGCAGATATTCCGAGAATAAATGATTAGACCTAAGAATTCGTCAATTATTAATTAGCGTTTCCGAGTACTTCATATCCTTTTACCCACCTTATATTGAATTGAATTGGAGAAAAGCGGCTATTGGAAAAATGCGGACTTGAGCCCTCGTTTCATCTCCATCAACTCAAATTGACTCAATTCGATGGAATGGCTCAAGATGAGTGGGGGGTTCAAGTGCGGAGCCTATCAACTCCAAAATGGCAAATGGACTCTTTCGTAATGTTCCTTCAATCCATCATCATGAAACAAAGTATAATCTGGGTATAGTAATGATTTAGTGAGTGATCATGAGATCGCATATTACTTTTGGTCATATCTCACCACACAATGGGGTTACAAGTTAGAACTTGGGGTTTAAAATAAATTTGCGTTCCACGGCGATCGCAAACTATATCAGATATCAACACCAAACCAACTTTCTCTTCCATAAGCGTGCCCTTGAGGAGGAAATCAGACATGCGGTGGTAAGGAGTACATGGAATTCGTTGAGGACCTCAAAAACCGCCACAACCCACTTTCAACTTGAACGTCAAAGCTGTTCTCGATAGAAAGCTAACTAAGACCCACTGTTTCTGATTTTTTTTGTTGGAAAAATTCTTCGCGTCGCAAGCTGAGCAGGGATCAGAATCAATTTGAATTTCACAATGCACTCGAGATAAGGTATGCAAAGTCACTCATGCGTGTCGATTGCTCCGGTTGTGTTGTTTCGTTTCAAGAAAATACAGAAAATCCTTGGATACCCTCCAATTTGATAGGCCACAAATATATTTTGCTTTTCAAATCTGAACGTGTACTGTAATATTTAAAACAAACAGTATCTCGAGGACTCATCTTCACGCGGAGGACTCTGGAATGAGACTGGAAGCTGGAAAAAGGGTTGAAATCAACGCATTTGAGTCAGAGATTGGGGAACTTCATCAATGTTTACGCCCATCTTGTTTAATGAGCTCCTTTGTGAAGAGTTTCACACTCTCCTCAACTCTGGACTGCGGACCCTAATTTGTATGGATATCTTCCTGACCTGGTTTTCCTGAATGCTTTCGCTTTGGATGAAACTCTGAGTTTTCAAATTTCAAACTTTCTTGAGTTATTCCTTAGTCACCTTTGAGACAAGGGGAAAGTTTTTGAATTACTAATAATCCTTGACCTTTGTTGGATAGAATCGTAAATAGGGCAAAATCTGTTTCTCCTGCGGAAATTAGTTCACTTACGTAATGATTTACATTACTAGGATTAATTAAATCTTGGTCTCATTGATCGGCCTTGATTAACCACTTTTCTGGCTATTCAACCTTGTATTGCACGTGTAATTTGGACAAATATTACTCGAGTTGAACGTGTATTGTAAACCCGTGACAGGTTGTTTCCATAAGCCACAACATTAGAAATCTGGCGCGAACCCCGATTCAATTCGAATTAACTTAAGTTGCAAAGGCGCATGCTCATTTCTTACTTCTTGTGTTATCCTCGATGCATGAATAACTGTCAGCGTAGCACTCAGCCATGAACTAAATGAGGATGTATAAGATTTTATGAGCTCATACTAAGAAGCTCAGATTTATATTGAAGCATAAGCTTATTAACATCAAAGTCAGGAATTGGCTTTTGAGATGCACAGTGGTTACAGCTTATAGTTCAGCAAAGCGCTTTCAAAATTCATTGATGCATTATGTGATTAGGTATTTATAAAAAAAATATATATGGCAAGCCTGTATAGGTCGAAAGAAATACAATTTCGTGGAATGTCTACACACGCTTTGCATCCGAGTAGGCGAAGACAGGTTGGTGAATATTTCACTACCTACACACGCCTTAACATATAGTGATAAGCCCATTAGCAGGGAGCTAAGCGACGCTTCCTCTCGCGAGCTTTCACTACTGGGAACAGTTTTCTCCGCAATGTCTGCCAAGGCCTAACACGAAACCAGCAGAATGTAAATATGAGCCAAGTGTGTCCTCAATTAACTTTTCCCAATTTGCACACAGACAGGGAGCTAGTTTGAAGAATGCCGAAAATAAAGTAGGTTTTGGGTTCTTCTTCCTCCTCGGCACCTTTGTTTCCATTAATTGAAAATTGTTTGGGCTTGAATAGGAAGTTGGGTGTTCTCATAAGAGAAAAGAACGTGCAAGTGTCATCAGAGGAGTGAGTGCTCAAGTCTCGTCGTCGTCGTTCCTTTCGACCAACTTACCCTGCTTTTGTTCATCACAGCAAGGACAGTTCTGCTGACAGGTCATGAAGACACGCCGAAACATTTTCTCACTTTTATTAAGAAGATTCCGTTGGATAACTTTCTTAGATCTTGTCCTCGAGGGATTTTCTATTGTGATGATACTGCGCTTCGTAGAAAGGTGTCTGGTCAGGTCCAAGGTCAGTCGAGGAAATTTACGTTACTGGTAGTTTCGTCTTGGACAATTAGGCTTTTTGGCGGTTTCGTTGAATCGCAAAGTTGAAATTCGCGCCAAAATCGTAATGTCCGCTAACGGTGCGCGCTAAACAATTGAATCCGGTTTTACCCTTATACTTTAGCATTACAAATTTATCGGGAATTTCAATTTTGTAACGGAATAATCTTAAATCGACCTGACCAAGACGAAACGTCCGTAAATCAGTGAAATGAGGATTATTGGACAGAGAATGAATTGAGACGAGGAATTCCCTTTACAACTGATTCCGCAAAAGAAGAAAAAAGGATGAAAAAAATGTCTATTTTTCTTTTTGAGATCTGCAGACAGACTCGGGGTTGGGACTCTCCTGGGTTTCTTTCCATGCAATGTGATAGCGTTATGTTATGTCGTTCGGGAATTCCAATTCTTGAGCCAACGGCAAAGCAATTGGTTTATCTTCAGCTACTGAATTTCTGAGAAATGAAAGGAACATGGACCACCCATTTTTCTTTGACGTATTATCACTGCCCTGTAGTGCCCAGCGGCGTGATCTCTATTTCAGAGTGACCTCTGACCAGCTATTTTATAATCCTCGGGTTTAAAATTGCACTTTGTGATATTGGCAGATTTATTTATGACGCGGATTGAAATTTCTTTTGAATTCAACAATTGCATTATAGTGACTGTGTAGAAAATAAATCTATGTAAAATGTGGCAATTATTTGCGTTATCTTGTGCAATTGGGTACTTATTTTGATTTATCATGAGATGCCGACAGGATTAACAGGCGACCATTTGTATTTAAGGCCGCTGTTGTACAAAAAACCCTGTTATCTGCCAAAAGGCTCAAAAGTCCCGAATATTTACGTAATATATTATGACAGATCCTTTGAATACTATTACAGCAGAGAGACAGAAGCCAAATCTACGCCTGACTGAAGCACTACAAAGTACATTTAGACTTTGAACTTTTGGAGTGGAAAAATGAGTAAGTTTTGAAATCTGTCAGAGTCCAAATTAAATGAGTGACGGCATTCATTCAACTGCAAACCATACGGTGGTGCGGTGGTGTTATGTGTCCTGTACCAAGTCTCAAAACCAAAGTTCGAAAACCTGATGAAACCTCCGGTTCAGTGCAAACAGGCGGAGAAAGTCCTTCTTGTGTAGTTGTCTAACCTTCTCCACCTTTAACAACTCAACTATGTACATCTACCTTAAACAGTCATTTCGTACCGGACAAGTTAGTTTTGCAAAATCTGTCACCTAATTTTTGAGCAAATATAAATGCTAGGTTAAGTCAATATTATTACTCAAACATGTTAATCCTCAAATGTCATTTACACTTCATCTGAGCCTATCTACTGCTCTGTCATTCTTCATCATACCTGCTTGGTCCTAAACTGCTTGAAGACAATTGGGTATTGACGTAACGCTACCTGCTGTGTTATTGTGCCTGGGTAAAAAATTACAAATTACTTCGTTTGGCGCAATTTGAAAATACAGACTACAAATTACAAATTACAAAATTTTACCCTCGAAATTACAAAATTAAATTACTGTAACTTTGAATTACATGTATTTTGGTCAGCCTTACTGGGTTAGTTTATTAAATATGCGACCATAGAGTAAGACGCTACTTCTACAGTATGTCATTATCAAGATGTCAGTAAAATTTCAAAATTGGTGAATGAGAAATGTCCGTGAGCTCTATACTTTCTCCGCGTCTTCAAATAACTTTGTTTGCTTTGGGAGGAAAAGAAGGAAGGGCTTCACTTGAGATTTTCCAACTAAAACTGTGGAATAATGGACTTTCACTCCAGCTCAGTTGGGACAGGGACTGTCGTCGTGTTGAATAGTTGAATGTGGTAGGATGGAAACCTCAAACTCTCTCCCTCTGTCACTTATCCTGCTTCCTGCTCCAGAATTAACGAGCCACTTTATGTCGTCGAGTCGCTTACACTCCAGGTATATACAGTACGTTATGTGGAAGCACAAAAATATTCCGTGTTGGAAACAGACCTGATATGGTCGACAATATTCTCTTAGCGTTGTTAAATTATTAATATATATATCTGTACACTTTTGTTTGGTGCCTGGAAATGACGCTTGCAAATTTTAGGATACTGTTGCATTATGTGTTCAACCGCGTTTTTGGAGTCCAACTATAATTTTTGTTCGATATGGTTTCAAAAACTCATACCTGAATTTTGCAAGTAACTACACGGTTAAATTAGCCAGATTTTAGGAATATCTAATCAATTAAATTAAGCCTAGACGTTTAAAAAAAAAATTTCGGTGTTCAATTGACGGAAAACGTTGCCAAATTAGTGAAGCAACTGTCAACAAAGTCTCGTAAACCCCAGGCGCTACTTCTCTTAAAAGTGTTACTTCTTCCAGACACTAGCCCTAAGCAAAATTCACACCTAACCCAGCAAACAAGAACGGGGCCCCTGAGCCCATTTTACTATGCAGCGTATGTAATCTACTTTTCCTTAGACGAAACTAAAAGACCCCTTCAGCTCTATTGTAGTCTAGCAAACTCTTCATGGAAAAACACACTTTCCAAAAAGAAGATCGTGTAAAGTGCTTCGAAGAATAAACACAGAATCAGTTGTAAAGGTACTTGTAGCTGCAGCAAGTGCTTTGGGTGCTACACAAAATAAATTTCACTGATATTGGATGCAATCCCGGGGTCGCATGGTATATTCAGATCTAACCTAAGGTATACAACTCAATGCGAGATATTAGATTAGAACAAAATATGTGATCCCGAGATCGCATAGTTTAGCAGTACCAGAAAGGGAACCAGGTGGAAGGAAGGAAAAAAGCAGATCTTGCCAGATTTCGAGATTCTCCGAGAGAAGAAAATGCCCTCGAGACTATTGGAAAAACGTTGAGAAAAGAAGGAAACACTTGCTTTCTGGCTTCTCGATAACTTTCTGCAAACTTTCTTGACTTTACGCAGAAAAATACTTTTTTCGGTGAATTCAGTGTCCCAGCTGGACGTGTTTATTTTTTTCTTAATTAGGTAGGTATTTGATTTTGGACTGCAAACTGCAAGAAACTTGTGTCCACTAGGACCGAAGCACAAATGGGAAATGTGATGCGAGTGTGGAGGATGTTATAGCAGAATCAATTTATGTGAAAGATCGACCTAGACTTGACATGGAAGAAATAGTATAGCTTACCTGGAGAAAAGCGTCTTAGATGGATGAACTCAATTAAGGAAATGAGATTAGGCTCCACAACGAGATACACAATACCCTCCAACCTACGATAAGTAATACTATCTCTATTGGGCGGCGGGCGGGCCGAGCAGTTGAAGCTAAGGCAAATGCGCCGTGCTTTCACCCAACACGCGTCCACTTACTCTACTCGGTATTATTGTGGCTGTCAGATTGATTCAGAAATGGATACGGGACACAGGAGGAACCAAATGTACGATTACTTACATTAACTTCCATTTTGTCAGTTCGATTTAATGTTAGCGCTAGCGTTTCGGAATTCAGTTTTAGAATTTAATTTTCTAATTTCAGTAGGAATTGTATCGTAAAGCAGGGTGAGTCGGGACCTTGATGACGATTATGATCAATAATCTAAAAAATTGCTATTAATGAAAATTGAGCGCTGTTGGCTGTTTTAGAGTAGCTTTACAATTTTCAAAAGTTAATACGAACCCTCGATTTTAGCGTTTCATACATTAACGGGTCTAGATTTGCCTGTTGTGTCCAATTTTTCAGTGTTCTGCATCGTAACATGTCCGAATTTTTTGGTTCCCAGGATGCTAGTGCGTGTCCTGAGCTTTAATGTCACTGTATATGTCTGACCATGACACCGAATAGGTATCGGTTGTCAGTGCCAATTTCTGCCGAAGTCGAAATCTTGGGTGTCGATATAGTGTCGACATTTTCCGTAACACACGTCACTCATCGTTTATCATTAATGTCAATTTCTTCTTGCTTATTCCGCATTTACACGGTTAATACCGTACATGACTTATTTGAAATTGGCAATGAAGTTATATTAAATATAACCCACAACCAACTCGGAATTATAGATGCAAACTTCACCAACGAACTGTAACATAGAAAGTATTTTCCAGGACACCGGGACGCAATCAATCAATTACTCGACCTGTCGTCTATCTACTGTCTCATGTTAATCTTATAATTCGGCTCTATTATTTCTCAGTGAGTAACCACAGGGAAGCCCCTGCCTTTTCCCGTGGTTCCAAGTTCCAATCGCTAAAAATACTTTGCGTGAGCCAGAGCGTCAGGCAAATTTTTTTGGATCGGCTTCTGACTCGTCGAACGTGTGTCCTTTCCACTGTCTCGAGTTTATGAGAGAAAATACATGAAATATGAAAACCTAAATGCGTACACGTTAGTATTCATAATTGAAGTTTACTCAATTGAGAACGTTTCTAAATATTAACCACGTCAATATCACCAGCCAACGACGTCATGAGTCGTCCAGAGAAAGCCTCGCTTGACATCATAACACTTGAAACATTTATAGGAGTGTGCCTGACATTGGTTTCAAAGGATTATTAGAATTGTTTCTGGTTGTACGTGTACAAAAAGAAATGCCAGCTAAATTGACATAGTTAAGTAATAGAGAAAGTAAATAGGGTATCATATTCTTCTGTAATAATTTTTGTTACCTTTGACCTTTTAAATTGTCTCCGGTGGTCCAGATCCCAAAAATTCGACCAAGCCCAAAAGATACAGATGCACCATAAAAGAACAATGTTATGTTCTTTCTGCACGACGAAGTTATCTCCTATCTCGTGGACATGGACGTGTAAACTAAGCTCTAATGATACGACCAACGTCGTTAGGGTATTTGTGCTTGTTATTTGGCCAGACCACTACTTCGTGAACTTCTTCATATTGCTGTAACAGAAGAATACTACCTGAACCAGACTAGATTCGTGCAGATAAACCTTGGTTTAAACTCCAGTAAAATAAATAGCTTACTAAAAGAGCAAATTTCCAGTCAAAACTTATGAGTGCGTTTGTAATATTGAATATGCATATAATTAAATATTTAACCGCATTTACGTCACACCTTTGACTCACTCATGGTTTCGTGTGGTTAGACCTGTATGCCTGTATGTATGCATACCTATTTCATTACAGTATTCTACGATTTGCAGTTATCTGGATATAAATCTATCAGGATATATCTAATGGTTGCGATATATCGCATGAGCGTCAAAAAACGTAAATATTTGCAATTAAATCCTAATTAGCAAGGTGGCAAAGCTCAATGTCTTAATCCAGTTAACTCCAAAGGAAAGATGGGATATAGTCGATGAGCTGTTGTGAGGCTCATATACATAAGAAACCCATGGGAGAGGTTTTCCGGTTTCTAACTCGTCTAATTAGATGTATTAATTTTAATAAATTACTGAGGAACCAGCACGTGCCCGTTCCTTTGGACCAGAAGGGTTTACTGGAACGAATCTTAACTGTTTGTCTGTCCGTCCGACATATGTAGCTCAGCTCTGTTAAATGCAAAAGCACAAGTGCAGTGATTATGATAGTCAAAAACCTTTTTAACCGTGGCTGAAATTTAAACGAAACACAATTAATTGCTGTTTCCGTCTGGTTATAGCCACACATTTTCGAAAAAACTGTACATGTTGTCTTAGCACATTATCTCAATCTTCAAATATCCGGTTTTCTAAAGTACCTGTTTTCTATCCTCTTTAGTAAAGAGGTACCATAAAATAAAATATTACCGATAGTGTACCTATATATGACTAAATTATGGTTAGAAAGATTCCTCGAAAGAGGTCTCCAGAAGTATATAAGTTGGAATAAACCGGGTGTTTATTATGCACTGTAGCATAGATGTTATAGAATGGTAAGGGAGGATATAAATATGCATTTCCGGTAAAACCTTAGTTGAATAAATTATAGCATAGTCAAGATTTAAAAAGCTTCAGTTTTGTTCCAAATTCCAAAGGCGTAACACAAGTTCAATTATTTCGATTCTGAGGTCCGCTCAAAAGGATTCCCTGTGAACCATGAGCCTTTCAATATCCATACAGATATTACCCGAAATCTCTGCTCAACCTGGAGGTACAATTTTGGGAAAAGTTGTCGTTATCAATGCCGGACGTAAGGAGGTCAGAACTAATTTATCTCGGATTATCTGTTCTGTAGGGAATGAAAGGAAAGATTTAGGATGGAAATTTGTTGAAAATTCCACGCAATATCTACACAACAAGGGGTTTAGTTGGTTTCGCATTATTTCAATAACGTACAGCATTGAGTTAAATTAACAGGATTTGTATATTGTAACGGTTCCTCAATCACACATCACCTTATACCGTCTTACCTACTATAATTTATTCATAGTTTACTAATTATTTCTTTGATTTTGATAAAAGCTTCACGTAAGTCGTGGCTTGCTTCTAGGAACAAATCGTCAAGCATTTCACATTATCGTCGGAACAATTCCTCTGCAATCTGCGAACTAAGTAGAAGCAGCACAATTCGAAACTCTAAACATTTTATAGTGTTTAGCTGATTTAGGCAGCGTTTTATCCCTGATTAAACGAACTGATTCAACCGGAACGACACCGCTTACATTATTTCAATTTAAAAAAAAATCAACTCACATATGATCCTTTACATTTCATGCAACGTACAAGTCCATGTACTGCAGCAATGCTATACTTTATCTTACCTTTTGGTCCCAAGCTGCTGTAAGCAGGTTTAGTATTTTGTGGGTTAGTTGTAATAGGTTATTAACACTAAGTTATCATTTAAAAGAATTATATGCTCATTACGACCGCAGCATCTTTTTTAATTGGATGACTCAGCCGTGAGTTGGTACTAGTTAGCTGTTACGACTTTAGACTTATAATATACTGTAGGCTCAACTTATGAATATTTTTGCTAAACCAACATTTAATCTCGCTGTGGTTAATAAAATCCAGATGAAGTTTGATATAGTTTAATTGTACATGTAATGAAATGAACTTTTGACCTTGGCTTATATGTCGAACTATAAAACCAGAACGCATCCCAGTTTTTGCTTACTCAGGAGACAAGACGCTGAGAGCTTATGAACGCTTTCACAACGGATAAGCACGCTCAAAGGCAATTTACACGATCAAAATGGTGTACACGTTCAACGGAGTGAAAGTTTTGACGGTATATATCCCAAAGTATATGTAATAGCATCTAACTGACCTTAAACTGTATATTTATAGCCAGTTTATGACAAATTATAGTGATTGTTCAAATGTACATATTTTAGTTGGCGGAATTCAGGGGTGAAGAAGGAGGTCAGGATGCTAAGCAAATCCGAGATTCACTCAAACCGGGCACTAGTTGGAAGGATCCGGAATTTCTCCCTTTACCTAAAAGCTTAGGAACGACTGTCAACAGTCCACATTTTACTTGGAGACGAGCCAAAGTATGTATCTAGAATGTCAAATATTGAATGTTTCTATTGTAGAGCCATAGAATTTCAAGATTAGCCACAAGCTGCAGAAGCACCAGCCCATTAAATCAATTACAAGATTACATTCTTAATTGATTTTTGCAGGATGTGGAGCCTAACCCGGTGTTCTTCGATGATTCGAATAACGATGGATCACCAACTTCTCGATTTGATATTGTTCAAGGATTACTTGGTTAGGATGTTAAGAATTAATTTTAGCTCTGGTTCAGTCAATGTGTATTGTACGAACTACGATTTCAATTAAATTAATTGTAGCGGATTGCTGGTTTATGGTGGCTATCGACGCGATAGCAGAAAAACCTGCTCTAAATAAAATGGTTATTCCCGACGACAATACCTTTGAGAATGACAACTCGGTATTTCATTTCAGGTACACAACCGGTATTTAATAAGGTAGACGAAATAATTTTAGTCCTGACATACCCGCTAAATGGTGTTTATCTGCAGGTTCTGGCGATATGGGTTCTGGGTGGACGTCGTGGTTGATGACTGGCTCCCGACCTATCAAACGATAGTCGATAAAAAGCTTGTTACGAAAACTGCATTTGCTGGAAATCGTGAAAAAGAATTCTGGATTCCACTTTTGGAAAAAGCCTATGCCAAGTACTGAGCTTACAGATAATTGATAATGTTCAAAGTCCAAGTTGACATCACGGTTGATGTTCAAGTTCATTTAAGTTTACTTCTCAATTTAATGCGTAGATTTAATGGGTCATATTCCATGCTAAACCTGGGTGTATGCGGAGATGCTCTGGAGGATTTAACCGGCGGTCTTAGCTTCGATATCATGCTCATGTCACCGACTTCCCCGTCGGGTGAAGTAATTTATAGTTATACTGCGGATGCTTACGAACGGGGATCGCTCATTTGCTTGGGTATTCTATCCCAATTGGGTGATAAGGTATATATACAAATCTAATAAAACCATTAATGTTGGTTAATGTTCAATTGCAAATATCTTGAGGGATATTTTTCTCGATAGGCTGGCGAAACGAAGCAAGACAACGGTCTTGCCCGTGGTCATGCCTACTGCCTAACGGGCATGGGTCAGGTTCCATACAAATCGACGAGATTAACGCTCGTGCGGATTAGGAACCCATGGGGATCGGATTTCGAGTGGAACGGAGCTTGGTCCGATGAGTAATTATTAATAGCAAATGTTTGAACTTACGATTATCATCTGTATATGCATCTAAATCGTGTTTGTTGTGCGGATTCTTGGTGCTAAGTACCGATCTTGAGTATCCCTTACCCTTACATGAATTATTTCTAAAACTGCTTATGGTTAGATCAACAGAGTGGAATGCCTTTGACAAGGAGAAAGTGAAATCATTGGGACTCAAGAAAGGCGATGGGGAGTTTTGGATGAGCTGGGACGACATGTTGCTCAATTTTGACATTCTCAGCATTTGTCATTTGGCGGGAGATGTTGTGAAGCAAATTGCGGCTCCTGGAGCCACTATTGAGCATTGGAGACCGTATGAATTTCAAGGGTCTTGGTTGGGCGCTGGATGTGCTAATAATGGTAAATACAGGTTGACACGAAATGTTTTGACCCCCTCCAGGTCATACTTCCGAAAATGGTACATTGAGATATGATATAACAAAGTCAAGCAAACATTGCGGATCTAACGGTGCAATAATATTTGGTATTTTCTAACAAGCGGCCGCTGTGCAGCGCAAGACAGAAAGGGCGAGCGGCTCAGCGGCGACTCATTTCGCTCTTGCTCCTCACAGAAAGAGCAAACTCCGCCTCGCTACGGAGATCGCGACCGTGCGCTGCTTAAGGTTCCGCGACATTTGAACGTTCCAGGTGTTAAAACCAGGTTCAGAATGATATGATTATTGACCCAGATATGTTGGTGAAGGGTTTGGATCAATTTTGCATCGATTTAAAATATATTAACGTTGTGGTGGACCATTTGAACAGCTAGAAAAAAGAAAATTCGACTTTTTTCACTTTTTTGCGCTGCACAGCGACCGATTATAAGAAAAGTAAAAATATTATTGCACCATTAGATTCGCAATGAAATTTGCTTCAATTTGGTATATTTTATGTCATTGTACGATTTTTTGAAGTATGACCTAGAGGGGGTCAAAACATTTCGTGTCACCCTGTACAGTGACAGTGTGCAACTGGAGCTCGCCATTCCTATGTGGTTTGCGATTTCAGTTTCTGTAAGGATATATTTGTAATCGTAGCCGGCTTTTTCGCCTTGTCCATTTCGTCTTCAGTTTTTTCTTTTTTCGCCTCGGCCTCGGCATCTCAACGTTATTAAAAAGACCTAAGTGAAAAGGCTGAAGGCGAAAAAACATGTAACCGTTTATAATCGAGAACCAAATATTGTATTATATGTTTCTAGAGGAAATCGCGAAAAATCAGCAGTACCTTTTGGATCTACGAAATAGCGCATTCGATGAAACCAAATTAGTGGTTGCTGTTATGAATAAAGCGATTCGGTTGACTACTAAGGACACGGTTCCGGATGTCTATTTTCCGATCCTGTATCGTGTAAGTTTTAATAAATACATAATACAATTATAGGCGTTTTACCCACATTCCAGCAGATTTAGCTTTGTGTTTTCAACGGTAAATTGCCTTGGTCGCAAGTTTCCCAACTGTACTTCTTGTCGTATAGCTACTTTAAATTAGCTGGTTTGGCTATAGGGCCAAGCAAATTGCATTACATCAGCAAATATTTGTTGTAATTGTCCAGAAAATTTGTACTAACATAAGGTTAAATTGAATAGGTCAAAGAACCACAATCCTCAATTTATACTCAAACTTTCACCGCCGGGGAACTGGACACCGTACTGGAACTCCATGTCCCCCCGAACCCTTCCGCTGAGCGAGAGTCCTTTGACCACTACCGCCTTCCCAAAGGAGTGTACGTGATTGTTCCAATTTTTGGGCGTTGGGTTGGCGTTGTAGGAAAATACCTCCTACGGATGTACACTAATACGGATGCTGAAGTGAAAGAATTGTCGTCCGAATCCCAAGGGAAATAATTGAAATGGAAATGACAAACAATGATTAGCATGGACTTACTCTTCTTCTCTAAGATTCCTCCTTATTGACTTGACATTACAAAAACACTCTTAGTCTGCTTTTCTGTCGTATTTCGTAGTTTTGTTCATCGTCTTCCTTGGCGACCCCAAACCACACTCTGCATTTCAAATTGTACAATTGAATCCTGAATTCACTTCAGCCCAGGCTTCCCTGTGCAAACAATAAAATCTTAAGAGGCAACCTCTTCCGAAAGTTGAGAATACGTTTTAGTTTCTGGAGTTGATTGAAATTTTATTTGACAGACAGGCTGAAATTCTATCCGTGTTTTCAATTTTGTTCGAAGAGAGATGCAATTAGCTAATCTATTCATGATAACACGTGCAACACGTTTTTCAAACACGCTTAACTATCACAATACCACACTTAATTAATAGATTCTACTTATACATACGGCTACCATACCAAACCTCGAAACTTTAACCGCAAAAACGTAGTGCATATGTATATTACCGCAAATGGCATAAGAAGCATCTGCTTAAAAATTCCAAAAGTTATAAAACCGAAACTTAATTTGCATTTATATTAAGAGAGCAGGAAATTGTCGGCTGATCTTTTCGCCTTGGCCTCAGAAATATACTGATATTTGCAATATAATTTCATGGCCGCATACGCCGCACTTTTACATCTCTATTAAAATATTAATATGAACTTCAAACCGAAAACAAGTCCCCTGGCCTTCAGTAGGAATGATAAATGTAAATTCGTTGTTGATAACCGTGAAAACGAGCGGTAACCGGAAATATAATGCATTTTCTTACAGACACGCCCTAATTTAATGGCGGCGTCCCTAAATATAGATTCTGAGCGCATATAATTTACGAAAAATAGGGAAAAAACGAATTTCAATATAGAACATAAAGCCGAGTAAGTAACCCTGCGTGGACGGGGATCCATACAAGCCCCCCTGCGTCCGGATCATAAAACTTCGGAGCTAAACAGACGCTACATATTTTTGAAATGCTGGTTGCATAACAATAGGATTTTGTGGAGGGTTCATAAAGCCTCACAGCGATGCTCCGTAGCATAATTGGAAGGAGAAAGTGGTAGTTTACAGTCTGTATGCATATAGGAAATATCTCTGTGAAATTCTTAAAAAGATAAAAAAAAAATCCAGGCTTGGAAATCTCTCAAGAGTAACATCAAACATAAACATTATCCATAGTCTAATTTTTTTGCCTGGTGGACTTGTCCCAGACAGACTCGGGTATTTTCTTATTTTGTACTCATGGGCATTGATAAGATCTTCTTTCAGAGATCAGAATAAGCGCTCACAGCCTCTGGCAAGCACGCGTCTTTCCTAATTTTCATCCCTCTTTGTATTTTGCAAATATTTTTTCATAAATACGTATTTGTGTTGCACGAACCGAGCAGAAGGATTACGTAATGGCGTCGGTGTAGTAGTTGGATATGTCTACGATGATAGGACGCAGACCATTATAAATTTAATAGTAGCTTTACTAAAACAGGATCTGCATCTGCAGGTTTTAGCGAAACCTACTGTTAATATTTAAGGATATTCTCAAGCCGGATGAATATCCGGCTAAATAAACTCTTTCAAGGTATGTACATGCACAGCTCGACAGCTGGAATTAATAATATGATATAATATTGTATTAGCACCATTTGCACTACAAAATATTTATAATTTATTCGAATGAATCTGAGCTTAAAATTAATTTCTAAAACACATTAAAATTAACATATCAACAGCGGGTTACTACTACTATTCACTGTTTGTGAGGCTCGTTTATGTCAACAAACTTTGGATTTTCGAATGCGAAATTAAAATTTGAATTATTAAATTTACATAAGTTAAATTTAAAATGCTCTGGTAAAATACATTTGAATTAACATGCCAATAGCAGTTACTGGTACTGTTGACTGAGAGCGAGGTTTTTTTATATCAACAAACTTTGAATTTTCAAATGCGAACTTAAAATTTGAATTATTGAATTTACATAGGTAAAATGTAATATGCTCGGGTAAAATGCATTTGCATTAACATGCCAATAGCAGTTACTAGTACTGTTGACTGGAATCGAGGCTTGTTTATGTCAACAAACTTTGAATTTTCGAATGCGAAATTGAAATTTGAATTATTGAATTTACATCAGTAAAATGTAAAATGCTCTGGTAAAATGCATTTGCATTAACATGACAATAGCAGTTACTGGTACTGTTGACTGAGAGTGAGGCTTGTTTATGTCAACAAGCTTTGAATTTCCCAATGCGAACTTAAAATTTGAATTTGAATTTACATAAGTAAAATATAATATGCTCTGGTAAAATGCATTTGCAATAACATGCCAATAGCAGTTACTGGTAGTGTTGATTAAGAGTGAGGCTTGTTTATGTCAACAAACTTTGAATTTTCGAATGCGAACTTAAAATTTGAATTATTGAATTTACATAGGTAAAATGTAATATGCTCTGGTAAAATTCATTTGCATTAACATGCCAATAGCAGTTACTGGTACTGTTGACTAAGAGTGAGGCTTGTTTATGTCAACAAACTTTGAATTTTCGAATGCGAACTTAAAATTTGAATTTGAATTTACATAAGTAAGATGTAAAATGCTCTGGTAAAATGCATTTGCATTGCCATCTGTCTCCGTCTTGGCGCCCCCATGTGCCACCCTCACCTGTGCCACTGTGGGACTCAGGTTGACAAGTATGGCAGGCACGGTCTAGTCTGCCAGGCGAAACTTCCGTGCACCCTGTCAAGACATCGCGAGATCAACGCCATCCTGAAGAGAGTCATGGACTCGGCCCATGTCAGCGCTACCCTGGAGCCAGCTGGGCTTTGTCGCGACGACGGCAAGGCACCTGACGGCCTAACTCTAATTCCGTGGTCCAAGGGCAAATGTCTCGTCTGGGATGCCACCTGTGCTGACACAATGTGCCAGTCCTACCT
>JAQFYT010001169.1:0-18060 GCA_034694925.1 Ceratophysella denticulata
CTGAAGTTAAGCAACGTTGGGCCCGGTTAGTACTTGGATGGGTGACCGCCTGGGAACCCCGGGTGTCGTTGGCATTCCTTTTTTGCTGCATTGACCGTTTTTTTTAAATTAATTATTAATTTCTATTAAGATTTACGCTTACAAATTGTATTATCTCTGGCTTCCAGTACAGTAATGATCTGAGTCATGTTTTTATTTACATGAGTCTGAGCTGTATAAGAAGGATAAATGTATTTTTAACATTAAGGTTATATTATTCAGTAATTGGTTCTTCTATGTATAACAAATGTAGTTTGTATTTTAGTGTGTATTGATTAGTTAACTTTTAGCTAACCGTAAAATGGTATCTTAATTTTTAATCCTAACTTCATCAGGAATTGGTCCACTCTTGATCTGATTACCCGATTGCTCCCGTGGTCGCGGTGATGGGAGACCACATGCACAGTAGGTGTCCGGTATCCCGGCATCAGAACACTTGCGACCTTTTTCAGTTAACGGAACAAAGAGACTAATACCCGGTCCTTGACTCAATTTGGAATTAACCACCCGTGGGTCATCTTTAGTCAACCCAAGTTGAGATAGATGCAGTAAAGTTTTGTAGACGTCGTAGTGACTGGTCACTTCTTCAGATCTCTGCTTGACAATACTCTCAAAATTAGGATAGAGTTTTTGCAGCTTTTTTGGAAGTCTTATTAGGAATAACGGGAGGCGGCGTTCCAAGTACCCTTCATGTGACTTGGAGTATGGGCTCGAGCGAAAGCCGTGGTCTCCCATGACAATGAGAACAGTGTTTTCTAGAATTCCTTTGGACCGTCCGATTTGTTTGAAGAAATCCAGCATGTCATTCTCGATTGTGGACAGAGTTGCAAAGAAATCGTGGAAGGGCCAACAGAGCCAGGGCACTGAGAACGTAGGGGCCTTGTTGTTTAGCTTCCGAAGGATTTCCAATTGATAGTCAAGAATTACTTTGAAAATTGGTTTCGGACCGAGGCAAACCTGTAAAGGTTTTGGATATACTATTTGTTACGGTTCGGATTTCGGATATAATCTTGGTTCTGGTATAACCGAACCGGTTCGTATATAATATTGAATGCAGTTTTTACCAATTAAACACCATTAGACACGCTAATCTGAATTCGTTAATTATGGAATCTGTACCAGAATTTAGCGCTCTTTCTAATGGTGCACTCTGTCAAATTATCAATTAATTGGAAACGCTCCAAGACGCGTCAGAGTCATTTGTCGTTTTCAGAAGGAAAAAATATTCTGAGCTCAAAACTAATTGCACCATTGAGAAGAACGCTAACTTCCGGTACAGAACCAATAAATTTTCAATTTAGAATTTAATGGTACTTAATTCGCGAAAACCGCATTCATCATTATATACGAACCAGTTCGGTTATAAAAGAACCAAGATTATGTCCGAAGCGTAACATATATAACTGTTAGATTTTGAACAATATATGTATGTGTGATGTGTGAACCTGGAACGGAATCGCCATGGCTAGATAAAGCTAATAGGGCCTGACAAATCTCCTTTGAGCAGTTACAGCGGTATCATGAAGGCGTTGATGTACAGTGCACGCACACGGGCAATATGCAACGTAGCAGCAGCGCAGCGGAACCATTTATGCATACGAAATACGAATATACGATTCGATACACCTGTTTATCCATAACACATTAGCATAAATACTTACGCTGTCCATGTTTGACCGTAGTGGAATTTTAGTTGCGAAGGCTGAGATGAAAGGTCTGAGATACAAACTGGTCGGCGGATGACGGAATCCGGTCTGACCTCCGTAGTTGAAATTCGCGATGTCTGGTATATCTTCCATGAACGCCGTTACGTACTTTGCCATGCTGAAATTCTTCCAAATGAACGGAACATCATCCCATGGTTGACTCCAGGTATGATTTTGGGAGAAATTCCGTCTTGGTATTCCGGTCAATAGTGGAATGGCATTTGGTAATGTCGGTTCTCCCAAGCAGTGAAACTTACGGAAGTCGGTAAATTTGAGTTTATTCAAGAGAAAGTTCATTGTTTTCGGAAGGCTTCGAAAAGCATCATTCCTCGATGTTGAGTCCAGAACAAGAACCATGACGTTCACGGGGAGAACATCCTTGTCATTGACATTTTTCTTATGTTGTTTCATGGATTGTCGTTTCCAGTATTTGAGTTTACTATTCACATAGAGACTTGTGGGATTGACCTGAGCGTGATAGTTGACATGGCTTTTATTTGTCTTTGAATTCCGGCATTCAATGAGCACAAACTCAAAGTCCAGATAAATCTGATTCTTATTCGTGAATGTGATGCATCCGTTGGCTGGCCTAAATACAATTCAAAATTCAAAGTTTTAAATCAATTGTATTATCTGAATAATTTATTAATTATTTAAATATCCGTACTTGAACTGGAACGTATCAGCAGGGAAGTCATAGGGGCGTATTATTTCGTACACGCAGCAATTGTCACTGTGGTACTCTTCCGATGGCAACAGAATCAGCGTCTGTGAAATCAGAATACAGATATACAGAATTAGTCGTAATTTTTGCGTCAAAAGCGGATGTCTGTGATTAGTTTCGTATTTCTTACCCCGTTGTCGAGCAACTGGCTAAAATTCGTGTTGGGAGTGTTTTGACAAGGTTTGATTCGTCGAGTACGAATGCCCTGTAGCGCGTCGGGTTTCAGAGGTATTTCTGGAATTACACAATCCTCATATTTCTCGAGGCGACGGTCACCGACACTGGCGTATTTTTTCGGTCCAATTCGATAAGGATGAGCCCGTACTTCATCGGTCAACTTAAATGAGTAGTAGAACAGAGGTAACAAAACAACAGCAGCCAGTCCAATGATGAATCGAAAGCTACGCTCCATCTTAAATAATCGATGCTTCCTTCGTTTCGCAATTATAATAATTTGATCTTCACTTCAGATTATTGCTCAACTCTGAACCGGTCAATACAGTTATAATAGGAAGCAACCAAAAGCGAAAAGATGAAGCGCTATCAGCGCTATGCAAAACTTTTTAAAGTTTGGAATTATTTCACTTAACGCGATTTTGAAATTTCCCGGCGTAGTGCCATTATATAGGTGTTCTAATTCACGAAAATGGAGGCTTCAGCTCAGACCAGTAAAGGCAAAGGTCATCCATTGACACACACGATATTAATAGAATAATTTGTGTTGATGAACGTTAAATACTTAAATGCGTTCGCTGAATTCTCAGGATTGGTAATTTACTTGCAGCGTTTCGTAAATCAATACAACACGAACGAATACTTCCATTTTTACTTTTGAAAATATAACTTTAGTTTATTTCGATTTGACTAACCCAGACACAGCTTTGGTCGAGAGTGTGCCGGTGCCCACAGATGATGGGCAAATCACAGGAAATTCAGCAAGATTAGATTAAACATTTGAATCCAAAAATAACGTAGATGTAGTATATATCTAATTTACGAAGATAAGAATTCTTATAAAGATTACAAGTATGTTAGACACGGTTAGACGGTTTGTATGTAAATGTCTCAAGATAATAAGGAATGACAATTGAGAATGGTGTCCGTCCAGTAGGAAGCCTCAGTTAGTAGAACGTAAAACACAGGTATACACTGTAATAGGTTAACATTCAGTCTTGTGCTTGTTATTGTCATCATTATTACACTAATCATGAACTAATTTATTGGATTCTCTTTTGGGAGCAATAACCGAGGCTTTCCTTTTCCTGTTAACATAAGGCTCCTGTTCCCTTAGCTGAACTATGTAAGGAATTGAAGTCTGATTGTGTTCTTTAGACGGAAGATTACAGGCACAAAAGTTTTCAGGAATCCCTGCACCCGCACAGCTTCTACCCTTCGGCAACGGAACAAAAAGACTCTGACCCAAGCCCGTGCCTGCACCAGAATATTGGTCTTGATTTTGACCATTGTCCGTTGACAATTGAACCAGGTGTAGCAGCGTTTTGTAGACATCGTAGTGGCTTATGACTTCTTTGGAATGGGTCATTATACTGTTTTTAAAGTCAGGGTATTTGCTAATGAGTCTCTCCGGTAACCGAAGGAGGAATAGCGGGAGTCTCCGTTCGATGTACCCTTCATGGGTCATGGAATACTCACTTCCATAGAATCCATGGTCCGCCATGACGATGAGTAAAGTGTTTTCCAGGATTTCTTGGGCTTTTGCAATTTGCTGGAATAAATCCAGTGTGTCCTCTTCAATGGCAGACAGGGTTCGAAAATAGTCATGGAATGGCCAGCAGAGCCAAGGCATTGTAAATGAAGGGGCCTTTCCGTTCAGTTTCCGTAGGATTTCCAGTTGATAATCGTAGATTACTTTCCAGGGTGTTTTCGGCCCGACACAGGTATTCACTGGCGTCTGATGCCCGCCGTACTAATAAGATTAAAGTAATTGCATTAAAGTACAGATATAATGGTACCCATGATTCCTGTGATTGAAAATCAAAAAAATAATGTTGTTTAGCGGATACCCTTCATCCATCATACGTACTTACCCGATTCCGTTGTGTCATGGTTTCGAACGCCGAAAAGAACGAACGCATATACAGACTCGTGGGTGGGAATTGAAATCCGAGTTGACCTCCATAATTAAAAGTCCCGAGCGCTGGAATGTCCTCAATGTAAGCTGTGACGTAGTTTGATTTCGTGAAGTTTCCCCAGATGAACGCCACGTCGTCCCAAGGGTCCAACCAACCGTGGCTACCGAATAGGCCGTTAGCTGAAAGCCCAGTTAAGAGTGGAATAGCATTCCTCATTGTTGGTTCACCCAGGCCATGGAACTTGTTAAAATCGACAAAGCCAAGATCTTTTAAAAGAAAGTCCATTGTTTTAGGAAGGCTCCGCATAGCGTCCATTCTGGAAGTGGAGTCCAGGACAAGGATCATGATGTTAATGGGCAACTCATCCGTTTTGTCTTCCCAGTATTTGATTGTGTTGGCAAGGTTGTCAGTTGTGGGTTTGACTTGAGCGTGAAAGTTGAATTCCGTTGTATTCGTTTGTAAATTTTTACAGCTTACAACCATGTACTCCGCTTCTAAGGTAATCTGATTCTGGTCGTCGAATTTGAGGCAATCCGGTTTACCCCTAAATTAAAAATGCACATTCTATATTTCTGTGTACGGTATAGGGTGCACCGTGCACGAGTCCAAAATGCTGGCCTTAAGTGTCAAGCCATCTCGTCGCTTGGTTCTGTCTTCTGTCGGTTCTGGAACCCCCATGCGGTGTTCGCGCGAAATCGAGCGCCACAGCAATAATTGTACCCAATGTGTAGAGTACAGAATTTGCCTTGTGCAGAAACAGAAAGAAATGTCTTACTTGAGCTTAAAAGTATCCTGCGAAAAATTCCATGGACGGGTAATTTCGAACACGCAGCAGCTCTCACTTTGGTATAATTCGGAAGCAATCAGTGTCAGGGTCTGGCAATATAACATACAAAGTAAATTTAAATTATCCATAAGTACTTGAACTTTGAACTTGAAACCAAAATTACAGCTGTAACGTTAAACGCGACTGTAATATTTTTATTTTTACCCCATTCTCGAGCAATTTGGAAAAATTTGTCTCCATTGAATCTTCACAGTCGGGTATCACAGGGATTGGAACGCGGTCAAGTGCTTCTGACTGCAAAGGGACTTCCGGAATGACACAACTTTCTTTCGTAAATGTGACCGTTGTAGTCTTCTGCGTATCTGGAGTGATTTTTGGGATTACTGCAGGTACAGGCTCATCAGGAGGCTCCGTATCAGTTATAATGTCATCTACTTCATCGTCTTTAATTATCCCCGCAGAGGCACTTTGAAAACCTAGGTCTATAACTATAGGGTTCTTTTGTTTCAGGGTGTATATAGGCTGTTTGCGTTGACTAGTTGTTTCAGGACTAGAACTGGGTACCGCGAAGTAATATAGGACAACCGTGAGAACTAGGGTGAACACGATAACTTTCCAATGGGTTTTCCGAGTCCGGTTCCGCTGTCGATTTGTTTCCAGACGGCTGTATCTACTTGGGGCAGACCTCGACCGCGACCGTTGTTGCTCCATCATCGTGGAGTAACAGTGATTGTTCGAAATCTATAATATACAACGTATATCACAAAATGACAATATATTCTTTTTGGACGGTTTAGATAAATAAAGCAAATCGACAAAAATTATTTACATGTAAGTGAGACAGACGGACGTTGACGTTGACAATCGAGTTTTAGTTAAGTTGTTAACTGATAACTGACAAGGGTCGAGAAGTGTCCAATGATGTTCAGTTGTTGGTTGTCAGTTGTCAGTACTTTGAATACCTACACTACTACACGCTACAGCTGTTTCACTCTGGGACGCTATTGTTTATTGTTCACGTAACACAGAGCAGGCACGATGGGTGGTGGTGCGCGCTGGTTTTGCTCTGTTTCACGTTTCAAATAGGTGCTAAGTGTTCGAGGCGAAAGTCACAGCAGCATTTAGTTGTGGCTTGTGTCCTTATTGGGTGCATTTTAATTTTTTATCCATTTCGCCACCTCAGTTATCCGAAATCGAGAACTTGATTTCGGCCCGGTGTGTAAATCCAATTAATTTGTATTTGATTTCAGAATCGTCATCTTCGTGCTTCTTTCATAACATTTTATTGCATTTCTTTCCGAGAACGTAGGAAGCGCAAATTAAACCAGGGCCCGATGCGTAACTCATGGTTCAGTAATATTGTGGCATTGGCATAACCTCGCTGAGGGAAGGGCACTGGCATAACCTCATTCCCTCCGCGCCGCCCTATTATATTCTGCTAGCCACGACTTCAACCTAACCTAAATCGAATTAAGAAAATCAGAGGACTGATGCAAAAAAGTAGTCTTGGCCTTGGCTACACAGTGAAAGTATCCTGGGGCGTATTTTTACCGACTAGTTGCTGAAGGAGTTGCAAGTTGTAATACCCTCCAAGGATTTTGTCAATCAATCAATCAATGGATCACTTATCACTTTTTGTTGTCGGGTGTCGGGTTTTCCAGGCCTTGCAAGGAATGCTCAAATCTAAATTTTTTTCACTCGTTTGCGCTGTACAATATTATGTATTAGAGCTTTTTTTCTACCAATAAACCGTTATTTGGAAGTTGAGGCCTTCCCAAGGTGCTTCCTCGACATAAGCCGTAATGCAAGTGAGGCGTCGGATACACGAAAAGTGTTTCGAAGTTTTATTATATTTGGGCTGAGAGTACGTTATCGAGAAATGCGTTAAATTCAACAAATGTTATATGAAATACCTTGTACGTACATGCTACTAACAATAAGAGTAGGTATGCACTTATTTGCTAATCACTTGAAATCTCAAATTTTTAGGATTTGCTCAACGAATTTAAGCCGGTTAGCCTTAAATGGAACTCCGATGACATATTTACCGCCCTCCTTCAAGACGGAACAATTTTGCATGTTACAATTAAGAATTTCATAACTGGAGACTGCATCTTTCATGTGGAACGATTCGCGGGTGTCAATGACATTTTGTCAGATGGTACGGAAATATACTTCCACTGTTTATTTTAAAAGTACGTAAATTCTTAACGATTTCTTCACATTTCAGCTGTCTATTCGGATAAGAACATCATATTCTTGTTTCCTGATAACAGGATCGTTATTGCACGGTTTGTGAAACAAAAATTATCAATTTGTAGCTACCGATATAAACCTTCGTGTGATTCGTCATTTAACTTTTTATATTTTAGAACCTCCATAGTTGAATCTTCTGACATTGACGATGAAGAAGATGATTCAGATGATGAAGCGGAGTTATCTGTGTCACTGCAGGCCTACCAAAATTTTCTTCCGGGTTTGGCTACCAAGCGAATTGAGCGAAAGCTATCGCTCCATGAAAGCGCTGAAATTGTTAGTTATTAAAAACCAGAGTTAATTGTCGATAGAAATAATTAGCCATAATTATTCGAATTATTTTCTTATAATAGTTCATTATTTGGTGGTCAATTACGGAAGAGGAATTTTATCCATGGAGCCCGAGACCAGAACAGCGAGCAAATGTTCTTGTCTACAATTTTGAGTAATTTTATCCTAAACATTCTAATTTCCTAAAATTCATTTCAAATTGCGAGCAGTTAATATTCCATTTTTTATGTGTAATATGTATAGGGCCGACCCAGAACTAATTTTCTTTACGAAAACTGAAAACAAATTACTCTGCACGTACTTCGTCCCTAAATCGGACCTCATTTTAACTTTAGAAGAAGCCATTAGTTCCGTGGTATGTTGATTATGATTACGATAATGCTGATGAGTATAGCAAAATTAGGCACATGCAGTACAATATTTGATCTCATTAGGGAAAAGTTGAGCTGACCGAAACGCTCTATGACTTGACATCTGGCTCAAAAATGGGAGAAACTGTACTACCGCTTCAAAGCCACGTAACCTGTCATGCCTACGACACGATGAAGCGAAAACTGGCAATTGGGGAATCTGATTCAACGATTGTCATTTCATTCCAGGCTGGGAAGATTAACCGATCAAATAAAACGTTGTTTGTAAGTCGATTGTCAAGTTTTTTCATAGACTGCAATTGCATGTATTGTGTATCAATTATCCGTTGAATGCAGATTCCAAAAAATCTCGAATGGCACCCAGACTCGGTTCTCATCTTCGTTTCCGGTGACCAAGGCCAATTTCAAATTTTCGACATTGCTCTTGTTCCGATGCTACTTTTATACCATACACAAGTCTCACCTTCACTGACGCAACAACTGGAGTGAGTTTTTGTATGATTGCATGAAATTCTTAACATGAGCTATTAGGGATTTATTTAATGCTGTTTTTGCTTCAGACCGCACGGCCCGCTAACCATATCTTGTTGGTCAGCCAAAACCGGTCAAATTGTGATGCGTTCTGAAACGTAAGTTACTTAATACACAGTTGCGAATCACTAATTATGAGGTACGGATGTCGACAATTTTTGCGTTGGTTCGTTTCATTCAGCGGTAGTCTAAGCATTCTACGTCTCGGAATTACCAAAATGACCCTGCTCAACCTAGTTCAATACTACGTTGGGAATGATCAGATTCACGAGGGACTCAACGTCTTGAGGAGTGTCGAATGGAATTCTGAAGAATGTCTCCATGCAGTTTACCATATTTTTGGCGTGCTGATTACACGTGAGAATTGTGAAAAAACGGAGTGTAAGATGTGCTTTAATTTAAAATTTAATATTACGTGTTGAATTAGTGGAATTAGTATTAAAAATTAAATACCTTACTATCAGATTACTTGGATCAACTACTCAGCACATACTTCACCCCACCAATTGTTCCGAACGATGACATTTGGCAATCCCATCGAAGCTCCGTGAAGCTCATGGCACGGAAGTACTTCATGTGGCTCATTATAGCTGAGCGCTTGGAAAAGGCTTTAGAACTTGCACTCAAGTTGGATGAAAGTGTGTTTTTCTATAAAGTGAGGAATAGAGCGGTTTTGCGTGGAAATTATGCCTTAGCATCCGAAGCAATGAAGTATGTAGGAGATGGTTCAGAAGATTCCGACAACACAGACTCGCATTGTACGTTATTTTAATTTGGTTTTTGTTCATTCGAATCTCACGTTTTAAGGCTATTCTCATGCTTTGAATTTTGGCGGAACATATCACTGCTTTGCGGATATGATGTGCAAATGCTTAGCTTACCAACGGACAGATAGATTACGAACGGTATTGAGTCCCTGTACCGTATTTTTTCCCCTTAAATAGCGCAGCGTTACGAAATACTGCCAAAGTTCTGAATATAAGAATAACCTCAAATGTTCATCAATAATATTATCTGTGTTTGAAATATAGTGTCTTCGTCATCAACGCACCCAACTTCCTGTTCTACATGCACCGGTTCATCGTCGGATTTTAGCGATAATGAGAACGAGAGTTTAGTCCCTACTGCTAAAACTCTGGAATTTCGAGAAACTGCGAAGCCTCATCGTGAAACTGTGAAAACCCTTCAAATTGCGAAGCCTCCAGAACCCGAAAGTACGAAACATTTCGAAACTGTGAAACTTTGCGAAAGTACGAAATCTTTCGAAACAGTGAAACTTCGCGAAAGTACGAAATCACTCGAAGCAGTGAAACTTCGCGAAAGTACGAAATCACTCGAAACTGTGAAACTTCGTGAAAGTAAGAAATCACTCGAAACTGTGAAACTTCGTGAAAGTACGAAATCACTCGAAACTGTGAAACTTCGTGAAAGTATGAAATCACTCGAAACTGTGAAGCCTCATGAAGCTGTAGTGAAACCTCGTGAAATGGCGATACCTGTCCTTCCCAGTTATTCTGATGAGACACCCCTGCCAGCCGAGCCTAACTTTACTCTGGCCAGGGATTCAAGTTTAATTCTTGCTGATGATTCTAAAATCACGGTTATTCAATTAGGCCATGTTTAAAATGATGAGTTGAGGTAATTCAAATCATTGTAAATGTTTAAGTCTACTAGTGGCAGTACACCAATAATATGTATATATGCTCTGTACTCCTCTTGTAAATACATACTATAGGTCAGTGACTTGAAATCACGTATGGCCTTAAAGTCAAAATCAATACTCAAAATCATATATTTAATTGATTTAGTGTGACATTACCGCGGTTCTGCTCCGTACTCGAATGTGTAGGTAAAAATTATACAGGATGTAAATTAGAATGGGAACATTCCGCGGCTTTTTCAGTCTTCAGAGATAAATTCATATTTCAGCTTTCCGTCTTTGAAGTCCTGGTAAGTAGACCAGATCAATTCATAGTAAGCGTTTTTGTGATCTTTATTAGTGTGAAATTTGGTATCCAGGCCACAGATACGATTCGGTCTTTGATTCTCATAATAGCGAAAGTTCCTAAACTTCACACTTCCCATCGGTTTGTAGGAATTAACAACCAGCGTTGGCACAAGAACTTTTCCAGATTGATAGATACTAATAGGGTAAAATCCACAGTCGTCCTGCCTACATCAAAATCGGATCAATTCGAGATTATCATAAAGCCCGTACTCATTATCAGACACCCATAAAGCGTTAAATTCCAAAATCAGGTATGTCTTACTTTTCCATTAATACTCCGCAAGAATCAATCATAGGAGTATTCACAACGGTGTACGGGAGTAAAATCGTTTTTCGATTTTTCCGCATCTCCGTGAATTCCCACTCCCACTCAGGCAGCAGAGGGTCTGTGGGGTCCTTCAGAGTCCGGCGTCGAAGATAGCGCAAGGGTTGACGGAACCACCAGTGCTTTAGGTCAAGAGATACTGTCGTACCCTTAGTCACTTCAACATCCAATTGGAACTTGAATACGAATCCAATTTCATTTATTTCTTCTTTGTCGGCGTTGACATCCGTGTATATTTGGGTTACAGCGTCACTATATGCTGTCTGGCTGCTGCATTGGGCGAGACTGGGCCTATTGTTGGGATCATCTAAGTAATCTTTGATTTTGGATGCCCTCAACTTCGCGACTTCAGTTCTTGTATCATTTCCATGCTGGCTCCTTTGCGAGGCTTGACAGTAGATATCTACATAGAGGGGTGGCATCCCACATATTGTTTTACTCCGTGGTGGTACTGTACCGGATATCGTTTTTGCTGGAATTGGATTTGCCTCTGGAACATGGCAGGTGTATTGCTGTAGATTTCCATCGACCGGACTGGTGAATCAAAGTAATAGGTAGGTAGTTCATTATGATAAAAACTGATTTACAGCAATTTAGGACCAGAAGGATTGACTGCTTTCTTTTTTTTAAAAAGCACTTCGATTAGTTTTCATCATGCAACGGCTATGATGCGAGTTTGATTGATAAGGCATTCATTAGCAGAAACGCCGACAGACGGACGGAATGGACTATATCCCATACACCCCTTCTGGTCCAAAATAACTAATTTGAATGAAATGCTTATTCTTACATGGAGACAATTTCAGTTATCCAATACGTGAAGAAGAGACCAGAAAGTGTCGATTTGGTTAGTCCTTTAGCATTGAAGTACTTTATGTTGGGTAAGGTAGGTATTCCACATGTATCCAACCTTCTTAAATCCACTTCCTGTCCAAGGGCGTCATAATACTTTAGTTTTGGGTCTGTACTTTGAAGCTCGCTGCACTCCCGATAGTAATTTGTCAGGCACGCATCCCCATCATCTGGAAGTGGGACTCGTGTGTAGGTGTCATCAGGGTTCTTCGTGTAAATGAGCTGTCGAGGAATATCTGTTCCATTACACCGCTCGTAAAGTTGATTTTGAAGTATTGGGTCAAGTATAGGTGCTGAGTCCGGGACTTTCGTTCCAGAAATCGGGCCTACAGGTACAGGAGGTAAGATTACCGGCGGCAGCTCAGTTGAAGTTGAAGGTACGACAGGCTCAGTTGAAGTTGAAGGTACGAAAGGCTCAGTTGAAGTTGAAGGTACGACAGGCGGCTCAGTTGAAGTTGAAGGCACGACAGGTGGAGGCACGACAGGAGGAGGCACAGGCACGACAGGAGGAGGCACAGGCACGACAGGAGGAGGCACAGGCACGACAGGTGGAGGTACAGGTACGACAGGTGGCTCAAATGGTGGTATAATATTGAAAGGTGGAGATGGAACTGGTGACTTATTTCCCTTGAGGACATCTGGAAAAACGGTTGAATATAAAAATAAAAAAAAAATGGTAATCAAACTGGCATTTATACATTATGCAAATGAGATACACGCCTGATCGCCTTCCATTTTCAAGCCTATATTATAATCGTTACATACCATTCAAATCACCCGTTCCGAAACCCGGGCTATTTCTGGAATGTTGATACAAAACTTCGTTTATTCCCTATTGCAGTTCAACTTAAATGATTATAATATAGTTTAACTTACCCTTTCGCGTATCCAATGACACACACACCTTAAGTGGGAACAGAGAATGTTGTTAAAGTTAAATTAAATTATATTACACCCTGGTGCTCATACCATGCATACATATCACATTATCATTGAAGAACGAATCAATATGAAATACCAGAGTCACAGAGGCCCAGGATTTCGTGCTCGATGAGTACATTTATTCTGGATTGAATCATGGTCGTAAAGATTATCATTATCAGCTCAACAATCTTTGGAAGAAAACGAGAAATTACTCAACAGGGTTGTTTTAACAAAGAAGGCAAATTTTAACAACTGAATAAAGGAGTTAATTTCGTACCGTAAGAATCAGGCGTCTATCAATTCGGAACCAGTTTCCGGGTGAAAAAACACACGGTTGTCGAGCAGAAAAGCATTGATACAATGAAATGATCTGTTCATATAAAATACTAATTAATTTCGAAGTATAATTTTTCATAGAATCAATATTTTTCTGGCATAATTTTAACAAGTTTTGACCTAAAGAAACGACGTTTTCAGGTTGTTCATTGATTTTTATGGAAATTAGTAACGTGATTTATGTTAAGAAAGGTTAGATTAAGTGTATTCAGGTTAGGTTAGGTTTAAAAAGCTGAAAAAAGTTGAAAACGTTGTTTTTTTTAGGACAAAACTTGTCAAAAAGTTTATGCTAAAACTTGATTTAATTTGGCCATTTAAATTGACACCCTTTTTTCATATGATTCATGATTTATGCTTGTTGAGCTTACAAAGCGTCTTTCCTGCGAAGATCTGCATCTGTAACAAGATAAATTGGAATTTATTTAGAATTTAGTTACATTCAGCATCAGTTTGTCATTTTCCCAGAAATAAAGCCTTAACCCATACCCCATCAAGCCATGTCGACGCACGAAACCGAATCCACCCTCCATGACTGATCTACTGATTTTACCTATTATATCTGTCACCATAAACAGGATTGCAACAAGACCGACTATAAATGCACTCGAATCCAAGTACGTGTAAATTGGTGGATCCACATACTACATATTAAAGAGAAATTATATTGAGTTCAAAGGTCAGAAATACAGAAATAGACAAACCTGAATGGGAAATTAAATTATTACCATTATATTAACATGCTCAACTGTGGTGTCTGAGAGTTCGGGTACCAGTAGTGTATCATTTCCACGACCAAAGTCAATTCCTGCCACCCGTGCAATTCGGTATAAGACGCAACAGATTGCAGTAATCTAAAAATAAAATAATTTGGATTTTTCGTGGTATTTGAAAAAGTTCGGATGTGTATGACCTCACCATGACACAATACCAAGCAATTAGTGTTCCAGCAAATGCATCTATGGAGTATTCCTTCACGAGCCCTCGGATTGTGAGAAAACTCTGGAACATGTACTCAAATGTGAGTTGTTTCTTGATCCATCGAAGATTCTCATCGGTAGTGACTTTAATTTTTCCCAGCACAAGACCCAGTCTAAAACCCCAATGCACCGCAATGTTGTTGATGGCCATTGCGAGGACCGTTGGAAGAATTAGGTGAACGTAAGCAGCATAGGTCGCGTAGAGTTGACAGAGGAAAATAAACGGTGCCACATTGGCATATCTGTCCAAGTGAGTTCGGATGTAGTTGTAAAAGGGCCGAGTCACGGACATGGTCAGATATCCATTGACCTCATTTTCGTATGATGTATATCGCCAAACACACCACAAGGTTTTGTAGAGAAGCACGAAACCTGACATCAACTCCCCCATGAAGCAAGCTGTCCAAATCCATTTACTACCATCGATTTGAAAGTTGACACTTGTGTTAACGGTCACGGAAATGAGCTTGGCCACGTTTTGACCGTTGACAATGATCAGAATATTGCAAATTGTTGCGAATAAAAATAGAAGCATGAGTAAAATATATGGAAGCCAGTGTTTTTCCAAATGAAGTACTTCGAGTTGCCTGAAATCGTATAACAATCTCGAATTTTGAACCAGTATATCTGGCGTATCTTCCAAATTAATTTATGACTCACGTATAAGGATGGATAGTATTATTTGGCACTATCTGCCCAGGTAGTAATGGACGAATTTTGTCTCTCGCTTGCCCTGTTGCAAACTCGTCGTAGCTCAAAAGAGTGGACACAACTGACAAGATCATAATGATGAAAATCAAGGCTGAGGTCAGGCAGAAGGTAACGAAACGACCGGTCTTGCGACGAAGCTGAATTTCCAAATATCCCGTTTTCTCATCGACTCCACCGCTGAATGGCATTCGCCCGGTTATTATCATGGTGTACCAGAGTGGAGCAAACGCCGAGAACAATTTGGATGTTGCCCGTCGACGATTACTATATATACAAGATGACAGAATCCAAATTCAAGACATGATTATAATCGACATTAAGTTTGAGTATTATGTTTAAAAATTTACCTTGTTAGCATAAGGGTAAAATCTGGGCTTTCAAGGTAGTCGGCGTCACTGTATTCTTGGATCCATGACAAGTCCGGACCGTTCGAAGGACCAGATTGTATAGAACGAGAATTATTCTCATCTTCTGATGCCTCACGAAACATTCGTAGAATAACTTGAAACTCGGCAGCAGCCAATTTAGAGCTGGTTCCGAATATACCTTTCGCTCTCTGTTTGGATAGCTTAAGTTGCCTGTAAATTCATTATTTGTACTCATTGTGCTAAATAGAAATGGTGAAAGTATTAGATACAAGAAGTAGGTAGGTACTGTACTTATTTACTTGTGCTTTTTGGTAAGTTTTTTAGAAAAGATCTGCTTGAGCGACGAACTAGAATCATTGAATTTCTTGACAAAGCGCGGACTGAGTTCATTACGCTCCTGTTCCGAGCGCGGAGTCGGTTCAGTAGGTTTCGCGTCATTACTGAGTCTCTTGGCCATGGGCAGAATCGGCTCAGGTTCAGTTTCAGTAGGCTTCGCCTCATGGAGTTTATGGATCAGGAGCGGCTTCAATTCACTATGCTTCACGTGTTTATGGTGTTTGAAAAACATTGTACTATTCAGATTATTTATATCATAATCAAGATTTCCAATTGATCTATAATGCCAATATATAAAATAACATTAGAGAAATTGGAAATTGGAATTATCGACGCCGTAAATTGTACATGTGACTACTTACTCGTCAGCTACAATCGCTGGTTTAGTTGTTGGCTGATTTCCAGAAGGGGTAGGTTGAAGAAAGCTGAGTAATAAACGAGAATGCAGGTGATCAGATCGAAGAATACATTTTACCATCAACCGTATTAAGACGTGTTCAATACATATATCTTGAAATTAAGCATGGAATTCATGACTTACTCGTCTTTGGAAGCATAAGGATCTTCTACACTCCGACTCCGACTTCGTTCGAATATAGATTTTCTAGGAATAAGAAGCGTCGAACTGTTGAGACGGATCGCGTACACTCTCGAAACCTATGCTTGCACTCACGGTCCATGCTAATATTAGCATTACGTGTGAGTGGAAGGAAAGGTTTCGAGATTCTGAGCGATCTGCCTCTATAGGAACTTATGTACACCGTATTCAATACCATATATGCTGATATTAAGTAGTTCCTAGTTCTCAAATTAAATAACCGCGGACCACAGTTACCTTTCTTTGTGGTGTCTTCGGTTAACAGTGATTTTGTGCCTCTTCGTCTTCTTCCTAAAAAGAATTTAAATTCAATCGAAACGAATTGGTTATATATACTATCCGGTTTTCCGTAGTCCCGTATCCATTCAGTGCATAACACCAATCTAAGGTATTGAAACAATGACTTACTTGTCGACGTGTCCCACTTGACGGAGGAGTTGGTATTGGGCGGGTTGTGCTTGTACTGGTTCCTTGTGTTCTTCCGGCTCATCTATTTTGTACTTCTTTCGTTTTATAATTTTCTGTGCATCGGGATCTGTTTCCACGTACCGGGCATATTTAGCTTCTTTGGAGACCATCTTTTGGAATTCCGACTTTTTGGGCTTTGCGGGATGAATACTGGCAAGCGATTTGGAAAATATTGACCCCTTCTTGAATATTTCATCAGCATCCGTACCAAGTAATTTTGTAGCAAGGTCCATTTTGTTTCCTTCCTCTTCTGTGGTCGTTTCACTTGTATTGGCACTTCTTCGCGGTGACCTCAATTGTCAGACGTGAAAATCAATTATAGGTTCAAACTAAATACCAATACATAGCAATCCCCGATTGGAGGAAGGAAACCATATAGTGCTGGGAACACGACATTCCAGTACACACAGCATTTTGAAAGTAGGTATATTAGCAGATGCACACGGCATGGGATTTCCAATGAAATTTGTCGCATTTGGTATTTCGGAATATATGTCAATTATGACCACCGGAATTGCATTGCAATGGCTTGCCGTGTCCGCCTTAGTTGTATTTTGCATTGGAAGTCTCTCGCCTTCAGCACTGCTTCAGAAATACCATAATAGCTACCGTATCCTAGTTGTACTGGAAATCCCATGCCGTGTCTAGCACTTCTTCCGAAACCCGAGCTAATCGACTCACTATGAAATATTTTGTAACGACGACAGTTACCTGACCTTACCTTTTGAATGACATTGACTTCTTTGGCCGGTGTCCACCTCCGCTCTGAGATTTATCCATCTTTAATTGCTTGGGTCTTAGTTGTATCTGCGTATTCTATGTACAGGCGTGCGCTCAGAAATAATGATATTCTGCGACTTGCTTGCACTTCAGCGTAAATTTTTCTTGCCGTTCAAGTGAGCATTTCGATGGAAAGTGTGATGCGTCCGGTAAAAGAACGCTGGAAATTTTTGTAGTTTTATTTTGACTTCTGACATATTTGTTATAGGCGTTGCGTTGGTCGCTGTCCCCGCAACCGTATATACATTGTTTTAGTGATGGATGGACGAAATCAGGGACGACAAAGATGGCTACACCGGTTTGTGACTTGGCTTGCTTCTTTCAGCTCACCTTGAGAAAATCAACAGAAAAAGCTGACACAAATATTCTTGACGAGCTCGGGATACATGTATTACTGTATTAGCATGGGAAGTTAGCACGGCTCATCTCCATTCGTTGCAACAATAAGTAATTATTAGACCGATTATGTCGGGCTATATGTGATTGAACTTTCCGTCCGTCTGTCTGTCACAATATAAATACGACCAAATGAAGGCATCCACATATCCCTTGCTGCTTCATCTAGTCAAGTTGTAAAAA